>JACJUY010008599.1:28307-58587 GCA_014220935.1 Platorchestia sp. MABIK | reverse complement strand
TAAAAGTAAATCGCTTGTAACTAAAATAAGAAATATCGGCTCTTAGATTTGAATCACATAGCAGAAAGGTTGGGAATAAAAATCAAATAAAATTGTTCCGCAGACGAACGCGCATAACTGAGTCGTTATAAGGGGGCAAGATAAATATTTGAACCCTGCGATCGGCCGGCGCAGCAGTCGCGTAAGTGCGCGCCTTCTCCCCTCTCTAGAAGATGAACCGATGTACGTACATACGAGCCAAATACATCGATCAATAATTCAGAAGATGATTTTTCATATCATAATTTAGAAAGAAAACAGAAAATTCATGTCTTTTAGGATTTTTAGGATAAAGGGTCCTCTTAAAAACCAAGCAACATGTTCTATTTAAGGAAAAAGATGGCCTACTTAACTCCTAGCTCCAACCTAGTAATAACGAAATTCATTAAAAGAAGCATGAAATATTCATTTTTCAGCCTATTATGAGAAGTATTTGTCGGAAAACAATTCGGAAAACAATTTCAGAAAACAATTCAGCTCAAGCGAACTTTCATTCCACGCACTATGTTTTCCACACACTCGATTGGGTGAGCATGCAGGTTTCGGTATAGTGATATTACACTTTTCCCTTGAATGTGAATTTTTTCAGTTTGGCTCCATCTTGAAATGAAGATATTATTCTAGAGATAATTTCTTACTTTCTTGTGTGCAATGGTATTTAGCTTACACTCATTTTTGGGTAGAACATGTCCATTTACATATTCTATGATTGTTTCTTTAAAATTTACCTCGTTTTAAATAAATAGACGAAAACCCTTGCGTCGAATATCTTTTCTACCTACTGCAGTTTGAAATATTTAAACTTCCTGAGAGAAAACCAAATGAATTTCATTTAAATCAACTGGCCTTATGTCATCTGAAATGAAAATTTAATGTATCAAAAGTTAAAGCTCAGATCACCACAACGACAATCGCAAAAGCAGACTTTGTATTCTCGCGTTATTCACGAGAATCATTCGTTCCATTCCATGTTATCTGACTCCATCGAGTAACAAACACTTCAACTCCCGACATTGAGCACTCTGTTCACTTCCTAACATAAACTGAAAATGATTTTCAGCAGTGACAAGTGTGATGTTCATGTTGCTTGGAATAGCATCATGATTTCAAATGTTTGTTCAGTACAGAACTGTGACGGCCGACACAATCTGAAAGTCCATTGGAAAGCTTTGATGTTTAATCTTTCTAGCAACTGGAAGGCATTCCAGTGTGTAATTGCTCATTCCAGGCTTCGAAAGCATGGACGGTGATGCTGTTCATGATGTTGATAAAATTTGATATTTCTTCCCTCATCAGAAATCACTTTTAACGTGTTTTGAGGATGGGTTAAATCAAGTTGGATAGTCCCACTTGGAAACGATTAATCTATTATTATCTGTATAAGATATCAGTTCTATTTGAGCATGAGAAGGAATTGATTATAATTATCTGATATCTAACATGGTTAATATTTTTGTATTTATTTTCGTTGTTTTTTAGCTGTCTTTCTTATTAGTTTCTGAAGTTTCTCGGCAAGGTTTCAATCTTATATTGAATTCAAGAGTGTCGTACTCATTATTTTGCTGGAAATTTAAAAATATGTCAGAATTTTGATGATGACATCAGTTTTAAAATCAATGTACCGATGTTGAAAATAATCTAGTACGGTGAACACTAGTAACGAAGCGCTTAATACACCATTAGATTTAAGATCCGGTGAAAAATGTTTGACTTTATTCGTCTTTTTGTTTCTTTGAATGCAGGTCGTACCAAGGAATGGGAAACTTGAAACGCCCGCGATCAAAATGAGTTGAATACATAATTATGTCACTGCAAGCGTGGATTTTATAATTGTTTTAAAGGTGATGAGTTGTCTACTAATGTATGATTTTTTCAAAAATTGCGGTATAGAAATTTCGTGAAAACCCAATTCTTTGCGTATCAATTAATGCACCCTTCCTAAAGGACAATGAGACCTGGAAATTATGGTTCTGCCTGTATAACTTATTCAGATGTGAAAAAATTGTATGTTGAAAGATGAACGTTTTCTCAAATCTAATCCTAGTCAAAGCATTTGAACAAATTTTAAGATGGTGATCATTTGAGAGCATCGAAGGCTGTAAGGTCCTAACTCTTCTCATCTTTCGGAGTGCTTCTGTCTCTTAATTGGTAATTCATTCAGATTATTAATAGTGTACTCGTGTACATTATTCGTGCGAATGCAATTAAACAGGAGTAATATCGAATATCTCGTCAAAATCAAGTAGATGATTCTTAAATAAGTGCTCGTGACCTATTTTTCTGAGGTGTATATTTAATTGTTGGAGATACAACTTAGTATTTCGTGAGCTATAGAACATGACCCCGATAATTCGATAATGTTCGATAAAACATATGGGCAATTGCTGTTTTTTTACGCGTAAATAGAAGGAAGGAAAGGTGAATGCATTTCTGTATAAACTAATTATAATTATAATAACATATTTAACGAGCTCACACACTATGTTGTAATCAGGCATCTACTTTACTGTATGTGAAGTCATCACACAGTTTGCATCATGAATTATGCCTTGCAGTGGACAAAAAATATATATTTTTGAAAGAATACATAACGAATTAAACGATGAAGCACACGGCGGTGTGCACACAGAGAAAGGTTAAACAAACAGTAAAATTTGGCATTGACTTTGGCAGCAGTGCAGATGTGGAATCTGTGATGGAAAGATGGCCAAATGTGAATGGAAAAGAAAAGAAAAGAAAAAATGAACAACTTTTTTCGCTAACTTTTAAGAATTTATCGATTTTATCATCAGTGCTGAAAGGAAAAACACAAGGAAGTAAAAATTAAAACCCAGAGAGGAAAACAAACAAAATTAAAGCATTTATAATTCAATACACCAGCACTTCGCCCATGCAAGCGCTCCAATTTAATTATTCATTGATCCATGTATATTCGCGTTCAATGAATCATTTTCAGAGTTTGAAATAAAAGGAAACAATATTCAGCGTCAATCTTGATTTTGATGGTAATCAAAATAAGGCCTGTGGATTAAAGGGAAAAAGAGGTTCTAAAATATTGTAATCAAACTCACTAGGTAATGCAAATTGTGAAGAATTTGGAAGTTTTTAATTGGGGATCGGAACTATTCGGATACTTGATTGTGATGGAGATGCATGTGGACGGTCTGTTCTGTGAGTAATACCTGAGAGTTGGCTGTGGTGGATGGATTGTTAGCAAGTTCTACTCCGAACGCTGGGTACGATTTTACGCAGCAATAACAGTCGCGTACATTACAGGCAATGGCTGTGCGTATGCAAACAACCACCTATGATTTAGTCATTTTTTCATACCAAAAAATAATGCAATCTTCAAAATATCCGTACAAATCACAAGCACGTCAACTAAGGTAGAATGAGCTGGATAAGGGAAAAAGTTCTTCTATCATTCATGTGTTCATGTAACCTATAACACGAGCCCTACTAAAACTTTCTGCACGGTAGGTGAAGGAGAAAACTTTCTGTCTAAATACTACTAGACAATTTATTCCGCAAGAATTTAAGGGGGTCAACCCATCGATTTTTACATTTTGATCCGATTCGTTTGTAAGTTGACCAGTATATGTATTTGTTGAAAGAAAACATATTTACCAATGTAAATTTTTCAATTTAGGCCATTTTTTTCGAAAAATACAATACATTAGTTTTTTGGTACATTTTTATGGATATTTCAAAGGAATAGAAGTCATTGAGTTTTTATGCCAGAAACCAAAGACAGTTTTAGAATTCTTGACGTATTGTAAACAAAGTGATGGTAGCAAATAATCCATTTGAAACTTTTTTATATGCGATATTTGATCACTAACTAGCAAATACACTAATTTTGGGTATTGAGCTCGATAAAAAAAATCACATGTACAATTGGGAAGAAAGCTACTATAACTTTGTTAGAAATGTTTCAAGGATTCTAAAACTGTCTTTGGTTTTGTTCTAGCTTAAAAACGCACTGACTTCTATTCTTTTGAATGTTGAAAATTAAGGGTTCTGGGTATGAGCCATATTCAATGTTTTTGTTGAAGTGTGATATACTAGACAATTTTTGTACTTGAATGCTGTATTCATGATTTTTCATTCAATCTTTATGAATAATTTCATATATATATACACTGTGAATTGTAAATTACATGTAAAAAATGAAAATAATATATAAATGAATAAATTATTAAATTCATGACGAATGATGCATTTTTTATTTGTTGTCTGATTCTTCTGAAATTCAATCATTGTGTGTAATTTTGAAGAAGAAACACGTTTTCATCCATTCATTTTTTCGATTTAGGCCTTAGTTTAAAAAAATATTGAAATATTAGTAATTTAGTTCATTTTATGAATGTTTCAAAAGAATAAAATGCATTGAGTTTTTATGCTAGAAAAAGTTAAAAAATGTGTTGAAATCCTCGTTACATTACACAGAAACTGACATTTCCAGAAATTATTTACGTTATGTCTTCTTTTTGAATAGGTTCAAAAGTTCATGTTTTTTGGTCCCCTTACACCCCCTCCCCCTTGGGGAGATCTAGTGCCCGTAGAACCATAAAAATTTTAGGGCACAATAGCCCACCACCTAAGGATTCTATTTCAACAAAGAAACAAAAATGGCCCATTGGACCTGAAAGTCCCTGGCCGGGTTGACCTTATGGATGCTCATTTTGCTTTGACAGCTTGGTACATTCGATCTAATTGTGAAATAATGCGTCGAAACTGGAGATATGGTATGATCTACGCTTGTCTTGAAATGCCTTTGGTAAATTTCGCCGAGCAAAATTTAACTCAAACCAGTAAACGTTAGTTTCCTATAGAAATAATTGATTAATTTTGAAGATAAATTTTAAACGCCATTATGTATAAATGATAGCTAGTCATTATATTTTTTCAATTTTATTCTTGTACGAAAATTTATTATCTGGTTTTGTTTGTTTGCTACTTAGTTAATTGGAATGTTGAGGGGACTTACTACCCTGGACTTCACCTAATGAACCAAACTTTACAAACTTCTTTTTTCCCCTTTCCATTGCAACTAGGTTAACGAAATGCACACAGATATGTAAAATTGAATTCCAAACACATTTTCTTCTTTAAAAAATTTCAATTCTCTTGGCAAAAAAAAATTTTCCCCGCGAATGAACAAAAAAAAATACTGCGCAAAACATTTCCCACTCTATAATTTCGGAAGTAGAAGCGTGATTTTTGTTTCATTTGACGCAAAAGGATTGTAGAAATACCGTAGGGAAGGATGTTTTTGAATTTCGCATTAGAAAAAAAGTTATTGTTACACATGTCCAATATGTAAGAAACTGAAAATAAAAATGTTCAGTTTTTCCCATAAATATTTATTTTGTAATCAAATAAAATTTTCCTTCGCTACGCTGTTTCCGCCGGTAAATTGCATCGAATGAGACCAAAATCACGCTTCTACGTTGTAAATTGTAGAGTGAGAAAAGTTTTACGCAAAAAATCTATCAATTGCGAAATTTTGTTTTCTCGGAAATCGAAAATTTGTATAGATGCAAATGTGTTCAGAATTCCATTATACATATCTGTATGTTTTTCGTTCCCCTAGGTGCAATAGCAATGTGTACAGTGAGATTTGAAAAATCAGGGTAGTAGATCCCCTAAATTAACCCAAGTTAAATTTACAGTGAAAGAAATAGAGAAGAAGTACTTTAAAAACATTTACTCTGAACGTTTCGAGCCTAGGCTCATTCGCAACAAAAGTCTGCAATTAAAAAGATAAACAAGTCAGTACACCCAAAATTACAGAAGCGCAGAATATAAGCACGAAAAACAAACAAATAAACAAACAAACAAAAAGTATAATAATAGTAATTTATCGGTTAACTATTTTCAGAGGGTATGCACTTTGCATTTCGTTGAGAGATGGTTTGAGTTTATGAATGAATAACGACTCTAAAATACGTAGGTCTAAGTTGGCGGTACATGTATGTAATATTTTAAATTTGCTAATGTCAATAATCTGTTCACATGAATCATTGCTACAATGTTGCCTGATACTAGAATGATTAGGAGAGGTAAGCAAGCGACCAGTACGATGACTTCGGCCTGCATGTTCAGCAACCCTGACGTAAAGTGCTCGGTGGGTAGAACCCACATTTGTGCGCATTGCGCATCGCAGTTTGTGGGTTCCACCCACCGAGCACTTTACGTCAGGGTTGCTGAACATGCAGGTCGAAGTCATCGTACTGGTCGCTTGCTTACCTCTCCTACTCATTCTAGTATCAGACAACATTGTAGCAATGATTCATGTGAACAGATTATTGACATTAGCAAATTTAAAATATTAGATACATGTACCGCCAACTTAGACCTACGTATTTTAGAGTCGTTATTCATTCATAAACTCAAACCATCTTTCAACGAAATGCAGAGTGCATACCCTCTGAAAATAGTTAACCGATAAATTACAATTATTATACTTTTTGTTTGTTTGTCTGTTTATTTGTTTGTTTTTCGTGCTTATATTCTGCGCTTCTGTAATTTTGGGTGAACTTACTTGTTTATCTTTTTAATTGCAGACTTTTGTTGCGAATGAGCCTAGGCTCATTTACGTTCAGAGTAAATGTTTTTAAAGTACTGCTTCTCTATTTCTTTCATTGTAAATTTGCTTCGCAGAAAAGATTTTCCTTTGTACATTCAAGTTAAATTTATGGCCATCCTTTCAAACTTCATTAAAATACCTTAGAGTAAAACAAAGGGTGGATATTTGAACATGTTCAGGCGCGGCGTGACAACACTTCGTAGCGTAGCGCACGTCCCTGGTTTAAATTTTATTTTAACAGATGCTAGCACGTCGAGACCTTATGAAATAAATAGTCTTAAGTCGCACGTAGAGATCAGAACACAAATTTTACCTCGCTGTTTACTGGAGCTGCCTGCAAATCAAGTTACATTAAAAACTTGTTCTGACGACGATCTGCACTGTGAGAAATTTTCGACACACCTGTGTGTCTCAAACGATTATTCGAAGTATTTTGATACACAGCAGAGTATTTCCTTTGACCACATATCAAAGTGGTTGAGAGAGTAAAATTTCAGATACACGTTTCAAACAGCTCAAAATCGTTTGTAGAGAATCGAACTGTGTTTAGATTTTGTGAATGGAGCCCAATTCTCTTAAAAACCCGAATACCTACCCTAATTTTTCTTTTAATTCTCAGACGATATTAGACGTTGTCTGAGCATTAATGCTCTCAGTGACCTGTCTGAGAAAGTGAATTATTTATGTGAAATGAAATTGACTCACGTTTAAGAGTGTCATGGTTGACACACTTAAGTGTGTCGTATAATCCCATGACACAGAAAAGTGTCTCGGTTTTGGGACAACATTTTTCTCAGTGTGCATGGACTACTTCAAAGCAGAAACCAAACTTGAAAGAATAATAAACTGTCGAGACAGACTTTTCTCAGACTTTCTCCGCCATGCTCCAGATGGGAGACGTGCTCTCAGCGGTCTGCTACTACAGCTCGTCATTACTCTTCATCTCAGTCTTCTTAGTTATCAGTTCTTGGGAGCTTCCTGGGTTGTTCTGTTGTTCTTGCCTATGTCTAGCTCGGATACATCCCTACTGAAAACGCTCTTCTGTTACTTGCCAGAATACTTACCTGCTGGACACGCTTTTGACCTCTTCTTCTACGGGTAATGTTACTGCAGACGCTTTTGGCAGCCAAATTATTGCCCGGATACTTACGTGCAGGAGACGTTCCTGGCCTCTCCTTGCCTGGCTGTACTTGGTGGCTGGAGACGTAAATCAACCACCATGGGGACGACTCTTCAGTAAGGCGGCACTGTATGGTCTATTATAGCCCCCCGAACTGGCCACTACTGCCGAACTTCATGTTTCTGATCTCCTGACATTTATAATATCCCTATTTGTGGTATTTGGAGGACCCGAACTCTAATTTCATTCACTTATTAAGCAATTCGCAAATGGGTCGAGCGTTTGCGTATGACTTACCGAACGACTCGAATCTCAATTACTAAACTTTTAATGCTTTGATGGAAAAGCATCGCTCTGTTTCAAATCAGTATTTAGTATTGTTCTTTTTCTTTCAGCATGAAGACCATGCAGACCAGGAGCGCGTGGCGGGATTGGGCAGCGAGGCGGCTACGTGCGTAGAGCCTCGAGCCACTCCCAGCTTAAATTGCAGTAATTGTCTATATTAAATCTACCGAATTAGACAATCATTGGTAAAAACAGACATTTCTAGCGTTAGCTCATCGTCAGCTAAGGAAATATAAAATAAAGTTATCTGTGACAGGAAAAAATGAAGTAGAATGAGTATCGTACACACGCCCAAATATACATCAATGATAAAATAAAGAGGACTATCCTTTGATTATTTACAATTCAAAAGATCTAAGTTGAATGATTTCAATGGTTTTTGTACCATTAATGGAAAGAGTGTTCAAAATTCTTAACCGCTGTAAAAGTTTACCGTAATGAAGACCTAAAAAATCACTGAGCAGCATGGAATATTACAGGAATCTCTATGACCCCGCATAGTTGAATGAGAAAGGAGGAAAATGGCAAAGGAGATTATCACATGATTATGGGAAATATTCCAGGAACTTTTTTTTCATATTCAAAATGCGCGTCAAAATTAGTTCATTCTTTGAAGATAATATTCCTCCTTCAATGTATGCACACTAGGGTGGGTCGAAAACCAAAATTTTTGAAATTCAATTATGGGGTATCATGCTAAGTTGTTACATGTCAAATAACATACTATGTTGAATTTTATCGAAATCGGTAAATATTTCAATATTCCGAAATGCATCTAGAGTTTCAGATATCTTTTAAATTATACATTTACTGTGATTTTTCATTCATAATATTTTACATGACACTTTCAACGAGAATGATAGAAACAAATAATAATAACGATTGTTAAACATCAGAATAATGCAGTGCAACAACGTCAGAGGGCTTGGAACACGTTCTAACGTCTTCAGAACGAGACGGGCGGAAGCTTAAGCGTCACGTGATATGGCAGTTGGCCGCTTGCAATACCATGCATGCACTGTCAAAATGAGTGTCGCTGCCGCCACGCGTGCCTCATTTCATTTCCCAATATTTGGTTTAGTTTCCGGGCTCGAGATCGCACAATTACCTACTGATGAAGACGTTATTAACAAAGAACGTCAGATAAAACTTCAAACATGGGAAGACCCGTCTGTTAGAGAAATTTGCAAAACTATCGCAAGCAGAATATCCGCAATTAACAGTGATGCTTCAATTCCGTTAGTTTCCATTGGTGATCTGATTTTTTCTTACCATAACAAGTATCAAGTTTTGATGAAATCACACAAGGCTCACCGTAATGAAATAAACTACTCTATAAGAAAACATCTTTTTTTGAAAATTCAAAGAAGTTGTTTGACTTCGCATCCTGTAAGTGTGCTGATATCTATTATTGTTCTTGTTCTAAAAATGGAAAAGTGCCTAATACTGAACGTACTTTCATGCTAGATCATCGAAATAAGAGGAAAATGTTCATCGGTTCAATTGAAATTGCTGTATCGAATAAATTAGCAAGGAGAGATGAAAGAGGACAGGCAGCCTCACCTAAAATTCGTTACAAGCTTCTACTTCTAGCATCAACACTGTTATTGGGAAAACAACTATTTCGCATAAGTCCAGTGATAACACAGATTTTGAAATTGTACATATCTCTGAAGCTGTTAATTTTAATAACAAATTTTGTGATGAGAGTAAATGCCCCAATGTGATGTAAGAAAAAGACAGAGCCCAATGTTCGTGAGCAAAACATATATTTAACGCGTTAGCTCTTATAAAAATCCAAACCGATTATGTTAAAAAAATTGTAGCACCTGTTGTCGTGAGAAATGCGTAATTTAGACACAGCAAGAATATATTGTTAAGTGCGTTAATTAATAATAGACCTCACATCAAAGAGTTAGGTCTGAGGAGAATGAAAAATTATCGCTCTTTTTAAAAGCAGTGGATCTCCAATGCGATCTTTCGAGTTACCTAAATTTAATGTTCCGTGCGACGATTACACCAACTTAATTGATTGGCAATCTGAGACGGTAACTGAACATCCCAGAACGAACCAATTCACTGGTGATGAAATTGGAAATTTCGTTCACAAAAGAATCTTATCAGTGTTTGAAATAACCCCTTCTACCCAAGGTGTGGAATGCGCAGTAAAAATTGTTAGTGAAGTTTCTCTACAAGTTTGTAGTTATGAATTAAGAGACTGATAAATTAGAAACAAATTAGCATAACGAGAGCGAATATCAAGATTTGAACCGAAGAAAGATTAGATTGTAGAATGAGTGATTCTTGATTGGTACCATTATCCTTTAATTCTGTAATGTGCTTTTACACAGGAAAAGATGATATTGCTTAATCATTGTTTAGATATATATTTGTAGGTTTTTTCTATCATCTATATATGTATAGAAACCATAATAAATAGCTAAAATAACCGGATAAAATATTATGTAGAATTGTTTCACATAAACCAAGAATGATATGACAAATGGCATAAAGTCATCCCAAAAATATGGTTTGCAGGGGATCGCAAAGAAAAAATTAAATCATTAAAATTACTGAAAAATATGATTTTTTATTTCAAGCTCATTTCGGAACTTCAGGAATATTTTTCCTCCTGATACTTGCATATCATCGTGCAACGTCATTCCACAACTTTTCCCGTCACCCCAAAATCTGATTTCTAAAAAAGTGGTTTTAAAACTCAAATCTACCCACCCTAATGCACACCCTATTCATTCCTCCTATGATGCATAGGGTGTTTTTTCTGCGGACGAATTTCAATCATAGGTTGAAAAACTAAAAAAAATCGATTTTCACGAATGATATATTGCCGAATATTCCTTAGTTTTCGAGTTATAAGGACTCACATAAACTTTAAAACTGAGCAGAATCCTACGTAAGCGCCAATGATGGCTAGTGTTGATGGTTCCGACACCACTAAAGCGGGTTTTTGTTATTTTTACAATAAAAACTGCATGCATGTTACGGTTAGGAAAAATATCTGCCGCTTCAAGTTATTAAGTATTTAATAATGTTTGTAGTAATGACGCTTACTCTATGATAGATGTTCTAAATGCGTCGATGTTTAATGGAGGCCATTTTCAACACCTTCTATAAAAGGACTAGTGTGTTAAATAAAAGTTGAGCATGAATTTACGCTTTGTTATTAATATCATACAATACCTCAGACGAAAAGTTTCTGACAAATTGTAAAAATGAGGCTTTTATTAATTTAATGAAATTACTACTAAAGTTTATCATTGATGGCGTGGTGTTAATTTCCTAATGAACATTCAAATTGCAGATATATTCGTAACTCTAGAATGCTTGCAGGTTTTATTGTACAAATAACAAAAACGTGCGTTAGTGGGGCCGGAACTATCAAGACTAGCGCTAACATTGGCGCGTACGTAGTATCCTACTTTATGTTATAAAGTTTCTATAATTCCTTACAACTCAAAAACTCAGGAGTTTTGGACATATGATCATTCGGAAAAATCGGTTTATTCTGAGTTGTCTACCTGTGGTTGAAATTAGGCCACACAAAAAACACTCTGTATATTGTAAATGTTGTTGTGCACTTTGCGCATCTGAACACGTGGGCATGACCAGGAGTGTCAAACGTAGTGGCAACTCAGTATTCAGCTGTACGGAATCATGCTGATATGTGTACCTCCCCAATTAACAACAATTATGATTTGAAGGTCTTGGGTATGGTATACTTTCCGCTTTAAAGGTTTTTAATTCTGTTTTCATTCTCAGAAAAAACTAGTCTTATGCAGGGTAGAACCGGTTGCAAACGAACAATTACTTCTCGTGCGACAACTTTTGATTCTATGCATAACTGCTATAATGGGCGTTCATCACAAAACATTACATCGGTTAATTTTTTTTACTGCTGCATGTCTAATAATGGGCGACAAACATTCAGTCAAATAATGGCCCAGTTATTCCAGAATTGGACCAAATGGAAGGAAACAGAAGATCGGCCAGTATGTACATAAGTTAAACATGCAGGGTAGCCTCTATTCAACCAGATAAAATTTGTACACTATCCTTGGAATTCAAATCAATTGAAGATAACCCCATCATATAATGCAGACTGTGCAGACTGGATTTTCTGAAAACGTAAATTATTGTATTTAGGTTTAGAAATTTGTTTCCTCTGTGTCATGAATTTTTTCCCATCTTATTCGACCAGCCATTCATTTGTTTCACGATTTAGAAAAGCTTGTTTACTATGTGAAATTTTGTTGATTTATATCTTTAGTAGAGCGAAATGCTCACTGCAAAACGTGCGTTCGACTAATAGCACTTTAGGCTGGAACTTCTTACCTCACAGACACAAGGATCGTCCACAGCTCCCATCCTTCAGGTCGCGCTTGCACTCAGGAGTAAAAAGAATTGCTGGGAAACTCCTGCGACCGAATATTTTACGCAAAACTTGACATTTTCAATTGCTGCTCAGAAAGAGACAACATGCTCATTTTACTTTCTTTTTGTTGTGCTCACATTTGTTTCTGAAATGTGGACTGGTTCTCCTTTCGAAGTTTTTGCTTTTTTTGTCATTTTTGTTGCCCTATTTCCTCGTGACGTGTCTTTCTGCTTCATCAAGATCGCATCATGTTCATAATTTAGTAAAAATAAAATGAGTTATTGTCTCCCGTTTTGCTTCAAGATTCTTTGTTACGACTTGGCCTGGTTTGAAATATTTTGCATCATTTAGAAAACTATCTGGCTTATTTTCTAACACGATTAAAAACAAACTATGCATTTTGCGTGAAAATTTTCCTCGTATGAAGGACATAGCATCGTTGATAATAACACTATTGTTGGTACACTATTTGGAAGAGTAAACGTCTACATCTTGGTGAGAGCAGATTTTATTAATTTAAAATATAAAAGTTGAAGCTTTTTATCATTTCGAATAGTGTGCTGTTGTAGTCGCAAAGCACACAAGAAGTTTTGAGGAAAAATTTGTCATTAACGTAATGTGCCAATGGGGAATAAATCTAAATCCGGATTCGCTCGATGCCATCCTACGATGCTTCCACGGCACTATATCCAAACGTGGGCGTATGGCAGCCTCACGCTCTGGTCTGTGCGTATTCATTTTAAAGATGAGTGAAATCAATGCATGCTGTGAAAATGGTTATTTTAAAGATGAATGAAATGAATGCATGCTGTGAAAATACTTATTTTAAAGATGAATGAAATGAATGCAGGCTGTGAAAATACACATGAGGGAGAAAAGTATTAGCATATGTAAGATTTTACGTTTGTTAAACTCTTGGTAGACCAACATACACGAAACTCTGACATGTTACAGTCCTTTATGATAGAACTAAAATTCCAAAATAGATTATGCATTTCCCATGCACTCGGATTCATTTAAAAACAAAAGCATTAGAGGTACTTGGCTCAGGTGTTCTACTAAATACTTGTATGTTTAATTTTTAGTTACGGAATCTTTACTCATTATTACTCCTCGGAGACGGTTTTCATCTCTAGCATTTTGCGCAAGTGTGCGGCGGTGTATTCGCTCATTCTAGAATGAACAGTTTTTGAACTCTGTAAAATTTTTCACATTTATTTGCTTGATCACATTAATTCTTCAGTGATCCTCAAAGACTATCAATCGGGTTGAAGTCTAGCGATTGGCTTGGCCACTGAAGAACATTGACTTCATGTTTATTTAACCATTCGCAGGTCTTCAGAATTTGTCGCGTATTTAGGATCATACCCCGGCCTGTTGAAATATCCACGCGCAAGTTTTGAATGAACGCGTTACCACCGGGATGAGGCCTTTCTTCAAAATGTCGCGACACATGACACTATTCATGTTCCTTTAATGATGTGAAGTGCACAAGTGACGCAAAAGGTGAAAGAACCTCCAACCATTATGTTACTACCTCGGTGTTCTACACTTCGTGTGGTATTTTTAGGTTCATAGGTCAACTCTTCTGTTTTCCGAACATGGCGAGCGGTATCACCTTTAAACAATTCAGCGTCGATTTCATCTGATCAAAATAAATAACGTTGGGTCAAAGCTTATTTCTTTCGTCTAAATGTTTGTTAGCAGAATTTTAAATGACTTCCATGTAATATGTTCCGTAAACAAAGGCGTTAAAAGTAAAGTTTGTAAATTTTTATGTCGACCATGAGAGGTATTTTTCTGATGGTTCTTCCATTAACTTTCGCAACGTAGGCTTCAAGATCAATTTTTAACTCTGTTTGAATAATTTTCGATTGATTTTTAAACGTTCTCATTATGCTTCTCCGCTCACAAACAATAATCTTCAGTGGTCTACATAACATTCGCACGTTGGTGGGGGTGCTATTTTCTAAAATCTTACGAATAGTTTACCACCGGAAAAATGAAGGAAATATATTTGAACAGAAGTTCCTTTGTATGAAATTCTTTCTGATTAAACTTGAATGATTTGCTTCCAGAGTCTGACGCCAACTATGTAAGGCTTGACTTGTTTCACGGAGACATCACGCAGCGGTGTACTGTACTGCATGTAACTGACAGTACAATTTTTCACCGAATCACTTGGATTCTTTTTCCACAAACGTCTAGAATGTTAAAGGATTCATTTCTCTTCAATGGTCTTTTCCAGAAAAAATTTTTATGATTTGAAATTCATTGTACTAAATAGTTGAATACTCTAGTCATGTACCATATACGCTTGATTATACATGAATCCGCTCTCATGAAAAATCTGCTCTTTTCGACATATCTAGTTTAACCAATACGAACAATAGTTTGTCACAGTTTTGTGTATGTTACCCTAATAACATTTTAACTATCGTTAAATCTGAACAGCATCTACTGAATACTTTACTGAACAACTTCTACGAATAGTTAATGAGAATCAATAGCAAGATGATTACCTCAGTTTTCGTCAACCGAGCATTCACAAAAATTTTGAATCAAAGAATCATATTGTTTCTCTATAGGATAGTGTGCGTCCGATACCATTCTGGGCAATGTTCATTTTCTGTTTCTTTTGTGAATTTCTGAATGAGTTTACCTTCTGTAGTTCATTGGGAACGTCTCATTGTTCTGCACTGAAATTGTGCTCCATAGATTAGAGAAAATAAATCAGAAGACCTCCAGAAAGGGCGCTGTGACTTCACTCCAATTTACTCGAGCTCGAGCGAAAATTAGCCCGTAAAACAAACTGCAGATGCCAGTTTTTAAGACTCAAATTAATTAGCTGCTCTAGAATGGGTCGTTATTTTTGCGATCGAAGGCTTTGGCCCGAAAAGGGGGCGGGTAAACGGCCGCCCGTTGACCGAGCTTCTCGTCCATGATATTCCAGACACGCGGAGAGAACGCACCCCAACGGAAACCAAATTAAACGAAACAAGAGGTAAAAGCATCGTGTACGTGTAAATATTCTTGTTGAATTTTCTCAACCAGATTTACTTTAATCATTGCTCAAAAAATTGAAAATGCTCCATGAACTTTTCTATCATATTTTAATTCTGCAAATTGAAAAAATGGGTTAATGCTATTCTATTAGGCCATTTCTCGAGCGCTTCTTGAGTTTTCTCGAACGCTTCGTGCTAGGGCAGTGTATATCAAACGCAATAATAGATAACATTTTGCTAAGAAAATGTGTTGCTATGAAAAATTTTCATTCGAAAGTAAATTTAAAAATTTGCAATATATGTTACAATAATCACAGATGAGTTCATTCAGGTAAATAGTACAACCATGTAGAGTTAGCATAAAGGATACAACAGTGCCAGTGAGCAAATACGTTGAAGTTTCGCATCAAGTTTAAGGGAAGAGTACCTCTTAATTGGATTTTTTTTTAGAGATTATGATTTTAGCTGCTATAAAAAGAGTAAGATGTCAGGAACATTCTGTGAAAAAAATCAGGTTCGTACGTTCGCTCGTTCGCCCGCTACAGGGGTTGGAAAAAAAGCGGGTGGGAGGGGGAGGTGGCATTTCATCATGTTACACACCACCTTTGCTGTTTCTTCACGGTGTAACGTTGCTATAAAATCTTCTATGACTCTTTATTACTGTATAATGATAAAAGGTGTCTGGCTAACTCCACAATTAATAATAAAGAAAAATAGAGATTGTTTATGCTTGTTTGATTTGTCTTTTTTCAGAGATTCGGATTTTAGGGTTTCAAAATGCATCTCCTCCTACAGTTATTGAGCTACAGTAAAGATATTTGTATAATTGGATGCGAAAAAACTCAGGGGTTACCATAACTTATATGGCGATTCCTAATTCGTTGCCGATCAAAGGTTATGACGTCACAAAATCGAAATTTTTCACAAAAAATTTTTGGTTTTCAAAATTTTTTTTACAATTCTTGAATAGATATTTGGAAAACGCCATATATTTAATGGTAATACCTGAGTCTTTTCGCAGCTAATGATATCAAAATCATTACTGTAGGTCAAAAACTGTAGTAGGAGATGCATTTTGAAACCGCCTTAAATTTCGTTTACCATACATATCACGTTTTCCATGAAGAAATGACATTTTCTACTCGAATGAAAAAGTTTTTTCTTTGCATTTTCTATCTGTATACAAAATTTAATTGCTCTAAGTTCAATAACAAAAAATATTTCCGTAAGGGGTACTCTTTCCCTAAAATATTGTCGATCATTGCCTGTTTAGTCCTATAAAATGGACTATCAACAAGGTTGTCGCATAAGAACTTGGTTGTAATCAAAAGCTTGGTTCACGCTGCTTTTAGCTATTGTTAACCGCTATCATTGAAGTTCAAACCCTTGACCTCAAGGTTGGAAGAAACGTTTTTAAAAATGTTTGTGTTTTTTTCGGGCTTTATTGAGCTTTATCAGGTTTCATTGGGCGGTATTGTTTTTTTTGTTTTTTTCAATTGGTTTACTGTATCCTAAATTTTTCTCATAACTAATCATTTCATTTCATACATTAATGATTTGTGTGAGCAGTGTGAACACATCTTAAAGCTGCGCCAGTCAAAAGCAGTAGCTGCCAACCTATCAGGAGTATGATTTGGTGACTGATAAAATTGATTTCGGATTTTCAGGCTCGCTCAGTCTTGCTGTCAGTGTCGTTAAGTGTGAAGTGATACTACAGGCTCGGCATGTGCATTAGCTTTTTAGGACTACTATTTTCCTGTCTATAATACAAGAAAGCAGGGTCGGCACCGTCCCTAACTCGTAAGGCGTACTGGCTTCCAGTCTTCAAGAGATAATGATGCTTGGAATGAAAGCCATTTAGTTGTACTCCACGATTCATAAGTGTTGGACCTGTGTGTGAGTACGAGTTTTTGCTGATCAGTTTCTTCTTACGGCATTCATAATTCTATTAATAAATAACTATAATTAAGTAACTCCTTTGAGCTGCATTTTGTGTACTTAGATTTTTAAAGTTAGATGACCGTAGACTTGGCAGAATAATACAACACGTTGATTAAATCGCCAAATTTTACATTTCTAATCCACGTTCGATTACAAAACTAGGATTACATATGTATAAACTATGGCATTAAACAGATAATTATATATCTAAAGCCCACAAATATTTACCATAAAAAATATATGTGAACATGTATAATAAACACGTGAACAAAAGTTTACAATGCTTGACATTTTTCTCGATATTAAACATTGAAATTATTGTAGGATTTTTCTAAAATGTATTTATACATTCTACTATTTGGCAACCGAACTTTCGTCAGCATTTATCTCCAATAACGTGTCATTGGTACAGCAGCTCTAATTCCGAAAGTCGTACGCATGGGTAAGAATAAAGACATCAGCCAAGACATTCACGAACGTATTGTGGAGCTCCATAATGAAGGTTTGGGATATCGGAAGATATGTGCACAAAAGTGTGTTCCTATAGCCTCGGTTGGAACCAAAATATGTAAGTGGGAATGCCGGAATACGATCTCTCAGCAAGCATCCAACTGGCAGTACACGGAAAATTAACGACCGTGATGCTCGAAAATTGGTCCAAACAGTAGTGCAGAGGCCTTAGTCCTCGTGAATAATTGAAGGATGATCTCAAGGTCTTTGAGGTCGAAGCCAGCAAGCACACGATCAGCAGTGCACTACGCCGTGAAGGTGTTCGCTCCGTCACCCCTCGTAGGACACCTCTTCTCCAGAAACATTCCGTCAAGGCCAGGCTAAAGTATACCTATGACTATTTGAACAAACCAGTACTGGAACTCAGTACTGTCGTCAGATGAAACCAAAATCGAGATATTTAGGAAAAACAGCACAAAGCATGTTTCGAGGCCACAAAACGAAAAGTATAAACCAAAGTGCATCATACCCACTGTTAAGTTTGACGGTAGCTCAATCATGGATGAAGTGGGATGTTTAAGCTCATCAGGGGTAGGTAAACTTCACATCATTAAAGAAACCATGAATAGCAGGAAATATCATGAAATATTGGAAGAGCAACTCCTACCTTAAGCTCGTGTATTAAAATTGAAACGTGGATGGACTTTCCAACAAGACATCGATCCAAAGCATACTGGAAATGAAACCAAGGAACAGTCGATGATGAAGAAGATAAACATTTTAGAACGGCCAAGTCAATCCTCTGACTTGCATATCCGATCGAAAACTTGTGGAGGGAATTGAAATTGAAGATTACAACATTCCTGTACTCAAAGAAATTTGCATTGAAGAATGGAATAAAATCACACCTGAAACTTGTAAAAATCTGGTAGTGAACTACTCTAAACGTCTCGAAGCCATAATTAATAATAACGGCTGCGCAACGGACGGAGTATTAATGTATGTATGTCTTGAAATGTGTTGTAAACTTTTGTTCATTTAGTTTTTATACATGTCCCTGTATATATTTTAATAATAAATATTTGTGGGTTTTAGATATATTATTTACCTTTTTATACCATTGTTTACAAATAGTCAAATTTTTGTTATTGTACGTGGTTCAGAAATGTTGAATCTGGCGATTTAATCAACATGTATTATTTTGCCTCCCACTGTACATCTAAATAACCCCCTTACTGATGTGTTCCGTTGCTTACAGATCTTACACTGTTCTTCAGTGCAATACATCAGCAATGCCTTTAGTTTGTGGCAGGAGAAAAGTAGTGCACTGGAGTCATTTGACGGAAATAGGACACACCTCGAAAGTTATTTGTAAATTTTTCGGTGACAAAATAAGCAACAAGACAGAAGGTGCGAAATAATTTTTAAAAATGTAAAGAGAAAAAAAGCATGAATAAACACACAGCAGGAAGAAAGCACAGTTGCCCTGCTGACTCAAGATGTGGTCCTGCAATGACCGATGATTGTGACATCAGTTCGCAGTCAATTTGTTCTGAATTAAGCACAATTAAGCTCTTAATTAATTCAGAATTAATTAAGCTCTTTTGTTCTGAATAAGCACAACTACAGCAAATTCAGCAGCACCGCCACCTGTAAAACAGAGTAGGACTTTTGAGTTCCTTCGCATTTCTCAAGATGACAAAGAGAAATAGATGATCAAATGGAAAAATTTATTTTAGTTCAAATATTCATTTCAATGTGACAGTACAAAAAGTTCCACAAGTTTTGTCGTGTGATGTGACATGGGTACGTACTGTGTAGAATAAAACGAGCCATGGGCAAATTATGAGTTTAATTTTGATGACAATTTCTAAGCTAATTTCATTGCACTAAAATGATTAAACCGCACAATGGAAAGAGTAAACACCTGTGCTGGGCTTGTGTACCAACAAGCCTAACTTTGAAACATTTATTCTTGATTTCACCGTTCTTCTTCTCTAGTCACCTGCAGATTAAGAACGCAAACGAGTTCCACCAAAAAATACCAGACTCTGCAGGCTTCAGCACTCGGTCCTCAGGAAAGGAGGCTCTATCAGCACTCCTTGGTTATCGGGACATCAGCATCGTCATTACCCTGGGACCTTAATTCAAGACATTTCTTCAAGAATTCAACTTTTGTTTATTATTCTTCGAAAAAAATGGGATGTGAACAATTTTGATAAGATGAACGTCTTCATGAAAATGTAAGCTCTTCGTGAAGCTCCAAGCCGAAGATTGGAGCTATGGCAGCTCTGCGCTTTCGTGGCCTGACGCAGCATGGCGAAGTTCCAGCAGCGACTCTGCGCCTTTCTGTCCTCGCCTCACTCTGTGGAGGCGTTGCGACGGCTCGGCGGCACTCCTCGGGCGGCGCGCGTCTCTTGAGCTCTACTGCACGGAGGAACGGCCTTCTAAGCACGTCCTTTATGGTGAGTTGGGAAGCAATTTTAGTGCGGTGCTCTCTTTCCATCTCAGTGCTTCGATTATTCTTGATAATTGCCAGTGCGAACGGATATTACAACTTAATTTTTGTCTGAGCCATACGAGTATAGAACTATGAACTTTAGGCTCAAATAAGCTTAAGCTCTTTTGTCGCCTCGCTGCCAGTCTAGCTGGTTGGCTAAATGCCATTGTTTGGGCTAATTTTGTTTCGCTGCGGCAAGCTCGTAAAATAAAGTAATCTTAAATCTTTTCCTAAAGTCCTGTGAGCCGCTGCAGCATAACGTTTAGTTTGACTGCAAAGTAGTTAAATTTCCTATTAAAATTATATTTTCTTTCAAAGGTACGTGTATTGGCTCAGACTTCTTGGAGCGAGCTGGAGGAGTGCGGAGGGTTACCGCGCTGGTCAGTTTCTTAACTCCGGGCTCCCGCCGCTACGTCATTGGGAACGGATTGCGCCGGCTGCACTACATACTTAGTGTTCTTTATTGATCTCTGCTGTTTTACGCTAATGCTCAGTAAAGTCATGGCTGCCGCATCTAGTTTTTACTCCTTTGGTGACCCTTCTCCAGATTCATTTTCAAGATACTGCCGGTCAGTATTATCTGTAAAAATGGTTGGTATAGGGTTGAGGCAAAAAAGTTCAAAGACTCCTTAAAATATTCAAACATTTGAGGCCAAACTCTGATCTCTAAGATGCTGCAATTAAGACCTACCACTCCGCGCAGAGACTTCCACATGATAGGACAAATTGTGTTCTACAACTCATAGTTCATATTAGATTCAATATGTTAAGTTTAAAAATGGAGCCAATAAAATAAAACCATAAGACCTGAATGGTGCCTTTCTAACTGGTCTGTGCATTCATGTGTGATTTTAAATTAAAAACAAAACTCGCTAGACTTGTGGGTTATTTTGGGTTTTAGGTGTTTTTTGTTTGTTTTTTCATGGGCTTTTTAATGCCAATCCTGCTTGATGTCCTCCTTCGGGTTTGCTCCAGGCAGAAAATTCACGCTAAGACACTTCTAAGACTAAACTGAGGCGTGCATGTATGAATTCATCACGTACAAAGACGCATGAACGCACTATGTCGCGTCTGCATGACGTCATGAAACACACGCAACCAATTCTTGTGTGTATGGATGAGTCAAACAAAGTTTAGGAGATATCTAAGCATCAGGAACGTACGGTGTGTTTTAAATCTAGTAGCACTTGTAAACATAAATGCATAAAAAAATTTTGTTCACGAATGCATCAAACTCTTGTGTTTACTAATGGATCAACTGTATACGCACACAATTAATTCAGACACTTAGATGCAGGAATACATCTTGCAATTTTGTGTATTATTCTATTAATTACTCGCATGCTTGGATGCATCAAGAAAGGTTGCACAACACGAGACAAATGCTCACCTGAATAGCGAAGGTGAAATATTTTTGCGTTCCGTGGTGTGTTTACAATGGAATATGAACAATTCGCTTTCATAATGAGGTGCGGTAGCGTTCCTAATATAAATAAAAATAAAAATGCATTTTTAGCCGCAATGAAACGGACTTAAATGCAGTGACAAGAAAACACTTAAAATTAATTCAAGCGTGAAAGTTATTTTTAACTTATGTATTCATCCTCATACATTTTGACTACAAGTAGAAAATCTATACTTAGCACTAAAGGCTTAAGGAATTTTTTTCCCCCCAAGCAACAAAATGGAGAAGCAAAGCTTTACATTCTCAGTCAGATGAACTGCTGACCCAAAGTTTTTGTTGTTAATTGACTGACTCGGAGAGAACGAGTTATTTTCGAAAACTTATTCTGACTGCGCACTTTCAAGCGGCTGCAATATACGGGGTGACGCATAAGTCACTTTACCATTTTAAACTAAAATATCTTTTATGTGAATGAGTGTACTTAACTATTTCTTTTTTACAACCTAGGTTAAATATTGAAATTTTAGTACAGAGTTTAAAGATTTGATATTGATTTTTGTTCGAAAAATAATGTCAGGTAAATGGCCTCCATTTCAGCTTCACAAACACAAGCTCTTGGTATAGCATTTTTCAAGACAGTTCTTATATAGCATGTGAGGCTGTGTGGGATGAATTTCCTCCGGTGTGCTTGCTGTAAGTTGTTGGATAGTTCGAGGTTTATTTACGTATACCTTTTCTCTAACGTATGAAGAAAACTTACTAGCATATCTCTCCATTGTGTTCCAATAATTGAGCGGCCATTTTAAAAATAAATTCAATTATCTTCACTCTCTCTTCGATTGTGAATTTATTCAGATTTATATTTCCAACTGCGTAACTTCATAATTCTGAAATGAAAAATCAAAATTAATTTGTTGAAAATAAAATACATTTAATTTTAAAAAGATAAAATGACCTTTTACCAGGAGTTGTACTAAAATGTCACTAAATTCAAATGATGAGCGCGTGGGACTCAGACTTACACAGGAATCTACCTACAGATCATATATTGTCAGAACTCGTAATCTTTCAATGATGATTCACTGAGGAATAATGTCGGTAAATCAAATACACGAATACGCGCGTTCTAAATTTTACACTTATTTTAATCATCAACCATGGAGGCAGTCAGAGAAAAAACGTCTTACTAAATGCAATGGTACCAGAGAAAAAATGGAAAAAATACTGCAACTCGCATACAGAGTCCATTGGTGCTATTAGCTTTTCGTTTCCAGCGTTTCCTTGCTTTTTAGTCTCCCAAGAAGGCTGGGGCAGCCCTAGCTGTCCTATAGATTCACTTCTTGCTCCAATTTTCCAACATGATCAAGCCCCGTGTGATGGTTTTGTTTGAGTTGGGAAGAAGTTACCAGCAGATTGCCGACGCAATTCGAGCTGCAAACATCTTTCCCAAGAATTTACGTCTCCTGTTGGGCCAAATATTCAAGTTGTGATAGTGCTCCATAATAAGCACTGATTTCAGAATTCATATTGTGTTGCAACCTTACACGCGTTTCATGTTACTGCATGGCATGTGACATTCTTCACCGTTTTCATTTCATTTTAATTTTCAGAAAAACCTAGTATATACATATAAAAAATTCTGTAAAGCTCTATGTGCTCCTAAATAAAGTTTAATTCGGAAGTATTAAAACAGAAATTGTATTAATTCGTAGAAGGAAGATGACCCAAATCTTAGGTATCGGATTTGTTTTTGTTTGAAAAAAATATGCAGTAAATTTAATAATCAAGGTTGGTGGGGTCATGTTTTTCAAAACTTGTGTTGTCATTTGTCAGCAACGGAGAAAAAGTGCACTCTGAATTGTTACGAATTTTTCCGTTCGTTTCTACATACATTCAAAATTAGGTTGAAAAGTAACAATGCAAATCTCTACTTAGTCAATCGAAAGTGAGATACAGCGCAAGTCATGGTATTTTACTTTGACTTACAACATTTTCATACGGATGGCATTGGTTGGAGCGCTTATACAGATGTATATTTACCAGCACCGCCGTTTTTATTCAATTCTCCTACGTTTGCCCAGGGAACAATTATTGCTGAAATGGACAGTACGATCTTAATTCAAAAACACTGTTCTAACGGTTGTCCATGGTTAATTAGGATGCAATGTATCAAGACCAGCGATATGCCGAGAAATTTATGAACATATCTAGAAGAATAACTGCTCGTTAGGTGATAAAAATTGGTCAGTAGCCCCAAGCGCACACGAGGGAGGCATTGCAAAGTGTTCTTCCACATGACTCCACGTGCAGCAGTACGAATGAACTCAAAAAATACAATTCACTGTTTCAGTGAATTTGAGAAATGTGATAAAAATTTTGCGTTGTTTTAAATGAATCCTACACCTTATCTCCACTTACAGCAGTGACAAAGCGTGTTTGATAACTGTAAAAAAATAACGTAAAGGTATCACTTTTCCGTTTGACACTCTGTGTAATCGTGCAATTTGCAATCACATCATTTGTCAATTCTCTCCGACTAAATTAACATTTTCTAATTATATCATAGGGAACAGGAACGGTAAGATAATGAGCGCGTTCTGAAGAACGATTTCACTTTGTTTCACAACTGAATCTGTTTTTGGTTTTTATTTCTTATCATAAAAAAAACTCAATTTTCATTTTTTCTTGCCGTTATTGTGTTTCTCCTAAGTTACGAGACAATTAATCGTGAAGTAACGGTGAGAATTCATTAAAACTCTCGCATAAGCTTTATTTCCAAGTTCTGAGAATGTCTCAATCCTTCGATTACATATTGCAAATGCAAACTCTTTCCAGTTAAATAGTTTTCGATTTTAGAAGCACAAAGGAAATTCCTACCGTAGTTTCATCATTTAGTGCAATAATTCGCTTCACGGCTTCGTCGCATATATGCCACCATCCGTTCAGTTTAAGCATCATCTAATTTTCAACGTCTCAATCTCGTAAAAACTGTTAACCCCTCGAGTTTCTCGTGAGGATCTGCTGCACGACCTGTGCCCGTAATTTTGCATCGAATCGTTTTGTCACAGCTGGCGTAGCCTCTTTAATTGCTTCGCCTCGCTTTGCTCATGCAAGAGTGACTGCAAGAGTTTCTTCCCGAGCAACCGAAACGAGCATCGCTAACTGACGACCGTTATCCTGTACTCGTCTCTCATTCTGTACGAAGCTCTAATTCTCCCTTCTCGACACAAAGTTGATGAAGATCAAGCACCTCCAGTGATTAAAGCAACCTGGAATAACGTATCATGAGTTATTCATATTTGCTTCCTCGGCGGCTCACCGAACCTTTGCAAAAAGCTTTGAAACTTCGTGCTGATTAAGATTAATTATTTCTAGTCACGCAGCATGTAAGTCAAACGAATTTGAAAAATTATTTCTCGTACGCTTTGAACTCCAGTTGCCCTGTGTTCCAACAGCTTTTTTAATTGGGAAACTTCTGCAGTTTTGTACAATGCAAAGTATGTTGCCGAGCTGTTAGTGAGTAATACAAATTTGTGTTTCTAGTTGAACTAAATTGGAGACATTGCTCAGTGGAGAGAAGTTCCAATTTATATCCCTGAACTTGTTTAGCGCTTGCAATTTGTGCTCAACCAGATCTCAATTCGAAAATTCTTACTCATTACTGAAGTTGGGGTTGTTGACTGAGTACCATAAGAAAACATCACCGTTAAAAAATGTTAACATTATGACAGCAAATACTGTCATGACTTTTAAAGTTTTTTTTTAATGAGTCATCATTCAAGCATCAAAACAATACGAACTTGGGATGCAAAATACGGGCTGTTTTTGTGGATGGATTTGGTTGAATATAATTTACTCTTAGAAGAATGTCAATGCTCTTCAGAATTTTTTTTTTCAATTTTGGAAGTATAAATATCTCAGCTTGAACATAGACTTTCCGTTAGGCTAGTTGAAAATTGCTAAGTTAAACTCGGAGGTAACTTGCTGTCAAACCAGATCTATGATTTAAAAGCTGTAGGAAAGTTTTCGTTTAGGATTTTTGGTTGGACTAATTAGAAAAACTATTCATCTGTATCAATTAGAAGTAAAAAGCAAGAATAGGACTCATCTCCCAGGTATACACATAGTACTGTAACTATTGTCTGTATCTGAATTTTAATGTAAAGCATGTTGCCAAGACTTCAAAACAATACAAGCTTAAGAGCGTTAATTAGAATGAGAAGATAGTAATGTGTTCACAAATAATTTGAATGAAGCTTGGACCGACATTCAACACAGCGGTGTCGAGTTGCCTTCATGAGTCAACAGAAGACGACTATGGTGTAATTAGTTTATATACAGTAATTCAGTCATTGTCAATATTGGACGATACACTTAAATTTATATGCTAATACCGAGAACTTGAGCGAAAATTTCAATTAAAGTGCTGTTTACCGGAGCGGAAACTTAAAATGAAATTTTGAGCGAGACAGAGTTGCTCCACCGAGAAAGCCTTATACCTTTTACTGCAGCATCGTAATCGATGTAGGCTGCACCACTAGGGTGCACAAATGTGAATTTAAACACTTTTTACGTACCACGTTTGCGGGCTGCAATTACGAGAAGTTTTAAGACGCATGGGCTGAACAGTTACCGATTTGCAATTATTTAGAGATAACTTTACCAACTTGCTTAACGACGGAACTTGAGCCACCGCAGCAGTGTAATGCGGCTAATGTTGGTGAGATAGTGGTGTTCTGATGCTGCGTGTTGTGCTGTCGCTGTGGTGGTATTGTGATGCTATTGTATGGTGCTGTTGTAACTTGAGATGTAGTGGTGATGGTATTATATTGTAGCCGTGTTGTGATGATGTCCGTTATGGCGGGGTTACATATGTTGTGGCGGTAATGTGATGTTGCGGTGAAGTTGGGACACAATGGGTTGTGTTAATGCTATGTCATTTTTTGTAGCTGTGCTGTAATGTGGGGTTAGTGGTGTTGGTAATTATAATGTAGTATTCTTTCGATCATGTACGCCGTGATTGGTTTGTGGTGTGATAGCAGTGATGTTGAATGCTGCTCGGGTAGCGTTCAGATATCACGTGTTGTGACGGTGGTATAGTATTGTTACGGTATTAAAGCGGGGATATTTTTTGTGGCTGTTATGCATGCTGTTCCTGTGTTGTGATGTTTTATGTTGTGGTGGTATTGTGATGTGCGTCATGGTATGGCGGTGTGGAGACGTGAGCTGCGTTTGAGTTTCTGTGACGTGTGATGTGGTGGAAGTGCTGTCATGTGTGTTGAGGTAATGTAAAATTGTTATTGCTCTGGTTATGTTGTTTCGTACATTTTCGAGGTGAAGGTTTAGTGGTGTTGCATGTTGTTCTAGATGTAATATGGTGGTGTTGTGTGTAGCTATGAAAGTATTTTGATGTTGCATATGATTGTTGGTTTGTTGTGAAGCATGATACGGAAGTGATTGGGTGGTTTATAACATTGTAAATTAGTTTGGGATGGTTTTTGTTATTGTCTTGTGTTCTGATGTATGAAATTGTAATTTTGTGATGTATGTTGCAGAGGTAAACTTGTGATGCTGATGAAAATGTAAATGTAGTAGTATTGTGTTGCGCAGAATGATAACACTAAACACATTCAACAGTTTTGTTGAATGAGGAAAAATGGTGTATTCCTTGGATTAAGACAAATCAAAATGAACGATATTGAATTAGGTGAAAACAAATGAACAAAACAAATTCAAATTAATTTTTTCGGGAATACAGTGCATCAGTGGCGAGTAAACTGTGTGCCATTCGATATTTCCATGGAAACTATTCGTTTTTAGATTTGACAGAATTCTGAAGTAAACGTTATTTGCATCAAGCTCACGAACTCTAGAGCAGATTAATCTTGCCTGT
The DNA here is from genome assembly GCA_014220935.1 of Platorchestia sp. MABIK. Classification (NCBI taxonomy): domain Eukaryota; kingdom Metazoa; phylum Arthropoda; class Malacostraca; order Amphipoda; family Talitridae; genus Platorchestia; species Platorchestia sp. MABIK. The sequence goes on along the minus strand of JACJUY010008599.1, from coordinate 30,904 downwards.
TAAGGCATGTTGTTCTGTCAGAGTTGGCCTGGCCTGCCAGACTTGTCCAGACGAAAAAAACATATTCCCTATGAAGAGGATAAATATCAGCCCACGCAATACTACTCAATACGTTGCTCAAACTAATGGGCTGAAATATAGCCATTTTACTGCAGTTCAATATGGGTATATTTAGGCTCGTAACTCCAAGGTCCAAAAACTAAAATGAAAGGAGCTTGACGTAAAAAATTTAAAATTTTTAGCTAGCTGGGAAATGTTTTAAGGGAAGGACTATATAATTATCGAAGGTTGGAATAGAACTATGCGGCATCTCTCGACGCGGATTTCGAAGCTATCAGTACTCGTGAGTCCATCTAGAGAATAATAATTATTACAAAATACCTCAAACTCATTTACGAAAAAACTTGTTAAGAAGGAAGCGTTTGTCGAATCGATGACATCCTGGGGAAAAATTCTCGCGCTAGGGAAAAATATGTCGTGTGAAGGTTGCAGTAAAAATTTCCTATACATGATCGAAGATAGTCGTTAATTACTTGGCATTACGAGAACGGAAATGTGCGTTGTCAAAGTTTCTCATGACCCACTCGTCTCAACAGAATTATTTTAACACGTGAGGTTTGCAAGCATTGTTTCATTTTTCTAGCACCATGAGCAAAATGAGATTTTATGTATGAAGAAAAGTTGCTGGTAAACTGGAAAGTAAAGTCGTTCAAGAAAAATATCGACGACCGAGCGTGTAGGTGAGCTAATCTGAGTCGTTTTGTACCAAATTCGGGTATCATAAGAAAAATTTGAGATAAAATAAAAATTTACCCACCGAGCCGAACTAGGAATAAACAAGCTCTACCTTTGAATTTAAATTTTAGGCAAATAGAAGTTCTGTTAACTAAAAACGTAACTCAGAATCTAAACTTCAAATCATTTTAATGTGAGAGTTAATCAATGATCTTCAATATAATCGCATAATTTTAAAACGTTGATTTCTAAATGTTAACCTAGGATTAGAAACGCTAAACCAAGTGAATAATAATATTTTAATAATTTGATTGTGGATCAAATTGACGAGAGATGTGACAGCTGCCTTCTATTAACAAAATTATACTCGTTCTTCATGTTGGATGCATTTGATTAGCTGTGTGGAATTTGAAATCAAGTGTTTGTTGACACTCGCCGACAATATAATCGAATGAAAAGTTATTCTTCACGAGCTGTAAGTAATAATTTTTTTTAAGGAGCTTTCATTCTTCCGATGAAAAATTTCATACATTACAACTTCTAAAATGTTTTAGTATTTAAGTCTTTTCGATTATGAACTGCATTTTTTCAGAAAGGTGTGAATTGTAAAAGTGACTTGCGAGATAAATTTTGCTTCAAGGAGCGACAGAAGTGTTTGTCTTTTTCGAGCTGTTCATCTATTACCGAGTGCGTCAGTGAAACGGACATTTGTTAAGGTTCTTAAAACAATGAAGAATAAGACATAAAGAATGCATTTGGGCAATAAATTATTAACATAAACAACCATTTGGAGCACAATAACCAAACTGAATTATTTTTGATTACACTAGTGTCCTCTAGGTGGCCTCCATTCTAGGTGTAATCGCAGCAATCTCATCTTGAATACGGTGTTTCTATGCTGGAATGCTCCCGGGAGGATTTAACTGATCCACCTTCGTTTTAAGGAGCCCCTAGAGATCATGAACAATTTCCATGGCCGCCTTGGTGAATGTGTGCGCCGGAGTGGAGGCGACATAAAGGACCTGGTTAAATTAAAAACAAATTCATTTCGGTTATTGTACACCAAATGGTTGTTTGTGGTAATCAATTGTATACCTAATACATTTTTTTATAGTTCATTTTTCATTATTTTAAGAACGTAAAAAATTTTCTGTTCCACTGAGGCACCCTGTATTTGAAGCTAGGGTTTTCCCAAATCCGTATAATTTTTAATATATGACCGATCTTCCTGAAACATGTTGTAGGTATGTAAACGTGAAATACTGGGTGTTAGCCTAACAACTTTTTTCCCATTTTCCGAAAAGAAAAAGAGTTATTCGAAGAAAACAGAAAAATTGGGGTCGGCTGAAAAGCTACTATCCCCCATATGAGGTAGAGCTACAAAGATGATATTAGTATCAAACAAAGCGGAATTGTATTATCTACAACTCTACGTAAAATTTAATTTTAATTTTGAACTGCTTTTTGAGAAAAATTAAAAAAAAATTTTTCTTACTTTAAAAAAAATACATGTGTAGCTCATCTCCTATTTGGAAAATCAACAAAAAAACCACGTACAGTGGTATAAAATTTCGTTCCGTTTTTTTTATACCAAAATCATCTCTGTAGCTCAAAAACTGAAGCCTATCTAAGGTGTAGAAGGCCTTCCAGAAATCAAAGCTCAGTAATTGCATTACACGGCTAATTCATTTTATCAGGAAAGGAAATTGTTCACATGAATTTGCTTATAGAATCCAAAGCAATGAAAGGTGAATAACCATGAGATGGAAAGTATAAACGAAAGATATGCGAATCCACTCTTTTGGTGTAGAGAGAATATATTTCATTTAACTGTGATAATAAAGTTAAAACTAAACTGTTCA
>JACJUY010008598.1:0-37245 GCA_014220935.1 Platorchestia sp. MABIK | reverse complement strand
AATCTCACATCATCTGGCAATCCTGACGAGTCACAAAGAAGAAATCACTCGAATCACGAGTTGCCAGATGAACCTTACTTAGCCTCAGGCAACAATGACTATGTAGATGCTCAGTGAAAACCTGAGGTGAATGTCAGATGTTCATTGAATTTTGTTCACTGAGTTTTGTTGCCATATTATATCTGAAAAACAGTCAAAACGAGGATTTTCTATGAAATGGGCTAAGCTGGCTACCCGAAGGCTGAGCCGTGGCCGTCAGGGAGAGACATCGCAAGAGCACCGCGGGGGAATTGTGAACGCAACCGAGAGTCATGAACATGCTGACTTACTGCAGCTGCTGCCCGCTCTCAATGTTAATACAAGCAAAGCTATCAGGCCTCGATTTTTTTCATGACTCCTCGCTCGTACTTACCGTCAAGTTGGTCATCTTATTATCGGTACTATATTGGACTAAACTGAAGGCGTACAGGGAGTCTTGCACCTATGAAACATTGGACTTGTGGTCAGGTCGTCCCGTACAGACACCATGTGGTTGATTTAAAAATTCACAACTAATTTTGAGCGGAACGCTTATCACCTCGAAATGGTTAGATATTTCGACAAAAAACAGTCGATCTTCATAAGTCAGCTCGAGACGCTTACGGAAATCATTTCCAATATGATTTCTATGTACATCAATTTGACGGAATATATGACGACTTTTCAGCCACGCTTCTGAAATTTATTTTCTCCAAACGAGATGTTAAATCAATGTGAGATGCACTTTGCATTCGATTATGAAGCGAATTGAAAGCTGGGATTGAGGCAGTCCCATTTTCACAAATGAACTCGAAATTTTTGAAAACTAAGCGTTTACAAACCAGACAGCTGAGCAGCATTCTATTCATTGTTACAATATCTTCTTCCAATTTTTAAGTAGATTTAATACTCTCACTCTCTCACATTAGTTCAGTAGGTTTTTGCATGACAGAAACCAGGTTAACTAGCTTGTTATCTACAAATTGGATGTCTGTGAAGCGATTTCTGTAATCGATCTTTGAACAAAGTTGGCCACTTCACGAGAGAGCTGTAGGAACATAAGTGCATGTAATTATGTTAAATCTCAGGTAAGGTGTGTTCTCAGTGGCTTTATGACCACTCTGTGAAGATCTTGGCCAACAAACGGTGCGTATTATTAACTCATCGTGCACTCCGTGCACCAGATTACTTTGTTCGTTCTTGTTTCGTAGCTCCCAACTGTGATTTAATTTTGTTAAACGGTGCAGCATGCAGTCAGGCGATTTCTCATTTTCTCGAGCATGACCGCACCCTGCTGAAGTTATGAGGCTTTTAGAATAATTTTCAGACTGGCTACATCCTATTTTGTAATGCACTGCTCTTCCTTCCAATTTCCAGCGAAAGATAAAATGGTAGCTGTTTTTGACAGTTCATGCTGGGGTTCCAAACTCTCTGTCTCCTTAAGAACCTAAAATATTTCCGACATTACCAGCACAAGTTTGCTCCGGTCGCAACTTAGAAGTGTTTTTCAATTTTCATCCCTGGAAATGGACCCATCCTTTCACCTCAGAAGCGGGCAGAAAATCTTGTGAAATATTCATGGAAATAATGGGACTAATGTTCGTTCCTTGTACTGAAAACTAAAGATAAGCAGCGATAACACGCACTACATCCTAGGCCACTAATGAGATCCAATTGAACTGATAGCAATTAACTCAAAATACGCTGTTGGAAAAATTCGTTAAATTGTTGTGTCATTATCTCATATGAAAATAGCTGCAGGCTTCAAAAATGTGCACGGATTGCTACAGACGACATTCTCATTCAACTATTTCAACTAAGGGTGCATTCAACTCAACGATGCAAAACTGATGATAGCTTTGGCATACGAGATGTCTCAATACTTTCAATAATTAAACGCGCCCTTGTATTTATGTACAACAAAATGAGGGAGCGACATAACTTGTCAAGAAGTTTAACTTCTTACTCGTCTTTTTTTGAGGCCCAGATTGAGTCATGCTCAGAGAGCAAGAAAACAATGTAAACCTCCACAAAATATATTGAAACAACGTTCTGAAAACAACACCTGCTCGCATTTGCAACTGTTTGTTTTGTGGTACATTCTACTACGCTTGCTTTCGTTCGACCGTAAATTTGCGCTTGTTTTGTAGTACATTTCATTTCCTTATGAAACAATCTTTTGTAAGTAATTTATCGCAAAATTCTAGCCGCTCCATTGATGAATACCTTCAGGCAATCAGTGCTCTCTAAGGGAGGCGTACGGACATTGACTTCACTTTGCTCAGCAAAGATTTTCGTTCAGGGTTGAGGGGTTGAAACGCATTACCTAAGATTGCAATTACCAGTGGTTTCCTCAAGGTCGAAGTTCGAGTTTCCCATACCAGAAATATGTCTGCAAGCAGTGCTTTTAAAGGTTTAGGAAAGGCAATGTTTTCTAAAATTTGAGAAACGAAGAGAATTGTACTCAAAATCTATCTTCGCTGTTGCTGTACTTCAAATTAACAAGTTTAGGCCGGTATATATATATGAATGGCAGTCTCTTGAAATCCAGGAAACAGATTGCCTGAACCAGGTCACAGGCCGTCTTGCATTGTCCCCATGTGAAGATGGTAAGTCTCAATCATTCGAGTAAGATAGAAATTTCATTTTACTGATTAGTTTTTCAATATAAAACTCGGATTTTTACTACAAACTGCTTCAATTGACATTGAAAATTTAACGCAAAATCGATTCCAGGAATATTTAAAAAAATTAGGAGAACCCTTCCGTCGTTTTAATGCGAAAAGGACAAAGATGGCCGAGTAAAAAGTTATTATATCAAAAGGAACGTTCCGAGGTAACACTGTTATCGTTCTACGTTTTACTGAGATTCTAGGCTGATGATGTGTGTTTACCTTGATAAATGATCCTTTCATCATGAAAACTTTTCACTCATTCAAGGATTTTATTCCATTCAGGGTATTAATGTATGGTAAAATGAATCATTTGAAACATTTTGCTCTGATAAGGATTGGAAAATTATTCGCTTTCGGCTGGCGCCTTAAGAAAGCATCGTTCATTAGCGAGTGCACAACCTCGGGAGGAGCCAAGCAGAGCTCGGCTGACGCGAGCCAGCGTTTAGCAGAAAGCCTGAAATATTGACCACATTACCGGACTGCGGCTGGCAGGCGATGCACATCATCACTCCCCTTCCTTGCCTTTATAAATCAGCAGAAAAAAATCATTCAAGGTTGAGACTGGAAGATTTTCTTCCGACTTTCAGCATCACGCAGGAAAAGCTCTGAAAATAACGTTCATATCAGTTCACAAGATACCAGCAAAAAATGAATAAGATGAAACTGACGTGAATGTAATGAACCTGTAAGAGTGAAGTGTGATCAATCGCATAGCAAATGAATAGTTACAGATGAGCGGCAAAAAAAAGTTTTTATTTTGGATGTGCGTTCTTCATCGTGAGTTTAAAAATTGGTTACTGAAAAAATGTGTAGATGTTATTCAAAAATGTCGAACTGACTTCAGCATACTATCACAGAATGCGTTAATTGGGAAATTTACACCACGAGGTAACACACTCAAAATTCAAGTAATTGTGGAATTTAGTTTTTACTTCATGTATCCATCTCCTTTTTCATTTACCTACAAATCCATCATCGTTAATTTGTCTTCAAATTTCTGGTGGTAAATTTGACTGGAGTGACCGTGTCGAACTAATTTCCGCATTATTTACTTTTCACACGCATTGCAAAATATGTGAAATTTTACGCACATTTATATCGCGGGAATTAAAATAGTAATTGTTCCCAAAGAGAAAATACTGTTTTGGAATTCATTGTGCTTGTAGGAAATTGATGACAAGAACCTGATAATATTTTTTTATTCCGTGATTGGTGCTTTCTATTCAGTCCGAGTGGTGATGCACATAACCCAATTCGGGAGGAATGAAAATATTACCTTCCATATTCCTTCATTCAGGATAGTTTTTAATGAATGTTAACTTGAAAATCAAACAAAGATAATTTCCAGAGTAATCATCGTCCACTAGACGAAGCAGCAGCATAAATCTCACGGTTCATATTTTCGAGAAACACCAATAACGATTATGAGAACTGAAAGCTGCATCATCGTTTTCAGAGATTATTTGACTCGTATCATTGCAACCATAATTCAAAATTTGCTGTTTTAGAACTAAAGTAATTAGTGTCCATTCCCTGTGAGTAGTATGGAAATAGTGCTGTATTTAAATGTTCTTAAATAAAGTCATTTCTAGATCAAATAACTCTTATTTTGAGAAGTGATGTGCCTGGAAGGACTACAGGCCGACCACAACCAGCGCAGGCGACCATATGCACGCCATCGTCCCAGTTGCTTCCTCCGACAAAAGAAGTCCCAACTCCGGTGAAACAATTCACTGCAGAGGCCATGGAAGGCTTGAGAGGAAGCCTATGAAAGAGCCGAAGGCCGTCGCTCTTTCACGTCCATGGGCCTCTGGAGAGAATTTCTGGAAACGTGCACACTTCCATGAATCATCGTCCCATCTTTTATCTGAGTCGCAGCAACTCATCTGCAGAACATATTCAGCGGTCTGCTGTTCCCGAGCCAGAAGGAAAACCAATGACATAGTCAGATTACATGAGTCAGGAAACAGGTTCCAAATCTGTGTGTAGACGTACAAATGAAATGAGAAGAATGACAGGAAAGTACGTAAATAAGAGAAAAAAGCTCGCTTACTTCAAGTACTGACGCGCCAATGACGGAATTTTTAGATGTAGTGAATTATTCGCTAATGACATACAGTGACAAACTTATGTACAACTTGTGCTTGGAGGAGTGAAAGCCGTTGCTGAATAATAACTAGCACACGCAAATTTTTAGGGGATAGTTCACACTGGACCCGTTTTCCAATGACTGATGTATTTACAGTTCTTATCCATGTAATGTGAGATTAACTGAGACAACCTACATTTACATTGGTTATTTATGAATGCTCATTTCTGGGCTACTGTTGAACTTAAAGAGACTACATTGTAAACAAAATCGGAAACTCGCCTATACAGCATCCTCCATTCACTACTTAGTTCCTTCTAGGACCTTAACGTAGGTCTCGTCCCCCCCTCCCGCTACTTTATGGAACTGTCGGACTAAAAGACGTTTAATCTCATCTGTTGAAGAGATGAAAGGACATAAATACTTACAAACGGTATTTTTGCTGTTTAACTCGTTCTAAAATTCATGTACAGGTAGACGCACAATTTCTTTTAAAAAAATCTATTTTTTAATCAGGAAAATTGGAAATAACTTTTACGATAATCTGACGCTTTAAGTTTGCTTTGCAGTGTAAGTATTCAATTCATTACAGCAACATTTCTTTCAGGACTGTATAAATTCAGGACTTAGGTCTGTATAAATCTTTAATGCTGACTTTACGTTTCCGACTAGTGACATGCAATAATGAGAGGTTCATTTCTTAATGAACGTTAACTTTTTCATCCGTATCGAAAGTTGTTCTGACCGTATGAAAGAAAGAAGTAGCTGTTTGAAATTGTGTTTAAGCATTTGTTCTTTCGTAATTAGAGCACAAAAAGTTTCACAGCTGGTAACGCTGATTTCAAGTCAAATCGACAAGTCTAAAAATAACCGTGGTGTTTTTCATGCATAAATTTTTACGGGATGAAACTAATCGATGAATAAACCTCACTTTCTCGCACGTTACACGAACCCGTAGATGAGAAATGCAGCAGCAAGACGCTTAATTGGAGGCTGTATTTCAGTTTAATCAGTAGTAATGTCTAGAATTATTCGTTGCAGTACAACTTAACTCATGTTTCCCACATAATACGAGTACATGCCAAAAGAAAAGCAAGAAATTGTAATAACAAATTTGTTTACAATTGAAGTAATTTGAAAGGTACAGTGATTCCCGATAGCCTGAGGAATTATTGGGCAGAAGACTGTGTTGCCTCCTACTCACTGATATTTTAGTGCAAAACACACTAACATACATGAGAATCTGATGGTCACACAGTCAAATAGACGAGGGATGAGTGACTGTGCGCAGGAATTTGTGAATGCAAATGTGTGTGAGAAAATACAGTGATCTCACTTAAGGCCCGTCCACACTATCAATCTTTCGGCCGAAGTTCGTGTTTTTCGGCAGTCCACGAACACGAACAAAGATGAAAAGTTCGCAGATTTCGGTGTGTTTGTGTTTTCCATCGAGTTGGAAACACGAACACGAACTTTCGTTCAAATAGCGAACACTCGCTTGTTTATGTATTGTGGAAGGTGGTTTTGCGATTGAATTACTTGATTTCTTTATACTTTTTTCTATTTTATCGATTTAATTTTGTTTTTGGTGCAAATGAAGTTAATTGTAGGGCGGCATAGATATTTATTTACCCAAAATAAACCACGTAACGTTGTTATTTCTTGTTATTCAGTTATGGCCGAATATGTTAGGTTTAGATTTAATTGTTAATTTAATTAAAATGAACACTGAACAACTCGAACAACTTCACACCGACGAACATGTCGTCTGGACGTCTGGACACGATTCGGAGAAGTTCGTGTTTTTGTTCACGTTTTGGTGTGTTCGTGATTGACGAAAAGTTTGATAGTGTAGACGGGGCTTTTCTCAGATCAAGAAATTCCGTTAGATGAAAGACTCAAAACGGAGGCACATTCTTCTTGTGTGCTGTTCTGTTTTCTTCCACTCCGCTGTGCTTTGCTATGCTCTGCCCTGCTCTGCCCTCCTCTGCCCTGCTCTGCGCTGCTCTGCCCTCCTCTGCCCTGCTCTGCTCTGCCCTGCTCTGCCCTGTTCTGCCCTGCTCTGCCCTGCCCTGCTCTGCCCTGCTCTGCCGTGCTCTGCCCTGCTCTGCCCTGCTCTGCTGCTCAGCTCTGTTCTGTTGTGAATTTCGTTTTGAATTAAAGCAACATTCAATTTCATTCACACGTATTCTATACAGGTCTATTCTCTTCTATTCTATTCGATTCTGTACTAGTGCGCACGACCCGTCAAAAATGACGGGATTCAGTACCTTTTATGAACAAATTTTCGTTCCAGTCGAGTTTCCATGCTTCAGCTTATTTCAAAGGTAACTTATTTTTCTTGTGACAACAAAAAGCACTTGGAATTCAATACCGCAATAAATGTAGTTGTAGCCATTCGTGTCATATCCTAGATACAGAAATTCAGCATTACTGAGAGCAACTGCGAGCTTGTGTATTTATATTGTAATATACAATACCCCGTCGAACTCGGTGGCCACGATACTACAGGCTCGAGTATATAAGGCTCTGGATCGCTCAATTTTTTTCAAGCGATTTATAGTAGTGCATTGGTACTGCGAAAATGAGTGTATTAATTTACCCGTGAACTCAAACCAAGACCGCCTGTGCTAATTTCTTCCTATCTATTCTTAAGAGCTTGGCACGAAACACAAGGTCATTCCTAGTTGTTGCTGCTACCCTATAGTCCATTCGATATTCTACTCTGTATACTCTTCCATATTCTTTTCTAAATTCTATTGTAACTGTACTCTAATTCCACTCAAGCTCTATTCTAGTTCTACTCTAAATCTACTCAAACTGTATTCTAACCCTACCTTAAATCTACTTAAACTCTATTCTAACTCTATTCTAATTATACTTTAATTCATCAGGAAAGTCATTTTCTTTAATAGAATGATTTTTAGAAACTTGAAAACGAAGAAAACGGTTAACATTAAAATCACATTTATTATAAATTTGCAATGTCTTAAAATCAAATATTTACAAAGAATCTATTCATTCTGTAAACCAATTTGGAGACAAGCTCTATCCTCAATAAGTCAATCTGTAAAAAATTGAAAAAAGAGAAATTCAGGGAAATCTAAAGAACACAAGTTTCCATTAAAAATCTGCATATAAATTTGCAACGGAAATGAACTATTTGAGCTATTAAGGACCGTTTTTTTGCTACGTATAGGGATTCTAAAATGAGCAAGTCTAAATCATTCGGGACAGTAAGTAAAATTTTAAAATCATATTCTGCTATGCGGTCGCAGCACTGTTCGCTGTGAAGGCGAATAGACGCGGGTGAGAAGGTTGGGTCAAAATTCTTTCATTACGGTAGCGATTCCACCATGCTGGACAATCCTAATGTAGAATGGCCAAGTCGTCATGCCGACATAGCCAGACGTATACTGTACACAGCTAAACTTATAGACAAGGGATGCCTGCATTCGTTTCAGAATCACGGCCTTGTAGCGGAAAAAATGAGCCAACTTTCAGAGAATTGACGGCAATGACACATAGTTTCACAGCTTTTGCAGAATGAATAGATTGTTTGTAGACATTTTATTATAAAACCTTGTGAATTTCTAAAAAATATTATTTCAATAGCAGGCGTTTTCTTCTTATTCAAATCACTTTTACTCTATTCTTACTATACTCTAATTTTACTCAAACTTTATTCCAACTCTACTCCAGTCCTACTCTAGCTCTACTGTTGCCCTACTCTGCTTTGCTCTTCTCTGCTCTTCTCTACTCCGCTCTAATTCTAATCTACTCTTCTCAGTTTCTTTTTCCTCTATTATTTATTATTTTATTCTATCCCTCTCTTTTCCATTTTCCTTTAATCTCCTCTTTTTCATTTTGCCCTATTCTTTCCTTTTCCATTTTACTCTATTCTTATCTCTCTGAATCATTCTATTCTGTTTGATTCTGTTCTTCTTTATTTTTCTTTATATATAACTCTACTCTTTTCATTTCTATTTTCTTTTATTCGGTTCTATTTCATTTTAATTTTATTATTTTACTCTATTCTTTGTTTTTCTTAGTTTTCAATTATTCTATTTTCTATTATAATTTTCTCAAATGCTTCTTTTTTCCCCTATCATTTCATTTTCTATTTTGCTCGATTCTATGCGCATGTCAGGTTTTTAACTGCGGATAACATCACACCAAAAGACTCACACGACGTAATTCTTCAGAGGAAATTGTTTGTTTTCCTTTTCCAGTTGAGGAAGACTAGCAGCATTAAATAAGAGATCTGCAATAATTTTCCTGAATAACCAGCCTGTGTGATATCTTCATTGTCAACATTTTCTGTGAACATTTCTCTAAAATTTTTCTTGAGAAGATGACGACGTTGTTGGTTGGTCATCTTGAATTATTCTGAAAACTATTCACTGTAAAACAGGTCAATTGAATAAATTTCGACTGTTTTTGCTTCACAGGTTCGGTTGCGTGGCAATGCATTGAATGCAAATTTTTTCAATACTCGTAAAATAAACTTTGAACACGTGCCTGCTCGCGTGTCAACGATTATCTAATTTAACTATATCAGTAACAACAATAAATTTAACAATGATCATTTACCACTCCTTATAATGGCATAAACAGAGCATGCTACACAATTCTTTAGAGTATGAATTTTCACATTAAGGACCTTCATGTTTGAGCAGCTGCATTCTTTTGGCCCAATGAAAGAACGACTGCAATTCCCGTAAAACTTGACCTTGAAGTGTTCCCATAAAGTGCTTTTATGGCTTTTTTACTTTGCTTCCTAACCAAATTTTAAGCTTTAGCACAAATTCCTTTCTTTGCGTTGCCTCGGAGCGATAGCACTGGACTCGATCAATGCCATGCTGTGGAATGCGCAGCTAGATTTTCCTCCCAAATTTTATCTATCTGGAGTCTTGCAATCGCTGCTCTGATTATCAGTCTAGCACTTCCTTGCTCGCTTGTAAGGAGTTCTCTTTTGACGCTGACAGCCGTAACGAAGTTCAGCGAATGTCACAAAAAAACTCAACACTAAACTTACCCAAAAGCGAGACAACGAACGAGAATTTTAAAGCCAAAGCAAATGGTAAGAAATTCATAAAACGCAAAATAAATTCGACGAAAGACGCACTTAAAAACTTGGTCATGACAAAGATACCTTGAGTTGAAACTGAAAAGTGTTCGGATCTCTCTGTTCATGCGCATCATGAGATAAGGTGCGTCGCGAGCAGGCAGACTGCAGTATGAAGCAGACACACAGAATGCCTTGTTTAATAAAAAAAAAATTTAACTTGAGGTCTCAAGCATTGGCGATAAAAGCATGTTCCACACATTAATGTTGAACGTAAAAGATAAAACATGAATGGTTAAAACATACATATACAGGGTGGCCCAGAAGTTCCATAAACTCGTGACTTGAGGTAGCCCCACAAGAAAAAGTCGCATGGGGAACAAAGTGGAGAACGAGGGGGCCACTGGATGTTTCCAAATCGTGAAATTAAATGATATGGAAAGCAATCTCATAACAATGTTATTCTCTTCTTGTGTTTTTCTTCTTGTGAATTTATGTTTTTAGAAGGACTGATCCTTGTTTGAAAATGGATTCTGTAGTCACGTAGTACTTCTGACTTCTGTTATTGACGTCGTCTAATGTAGGATTGCAGAGTTCTGATTCTTTCTTCTTTGCTGTAGCAAACCATCATGAAAATTTGAGGTTATCAAATGAAGCAAAATTTCTTCAGTTTATATGCTAGCTGAGTATATAGGATACCATATAATCAACCATAAAAATGTTATTCATACAAATGAAACAAGTTTCAACTTTCTAGCGTTTATAGTTTTCTTTTTATTAGCAACTTAAAAGGGTCAATTACTTCTGGGCCACCCTGTATTTGTTCATAAACTATCTGTTTTTAATGAACTATTTCGCCGTCAGTATAGTTCTGACTCCAATTCCACGTTCGTGATAGTACAACATTTTTCAACATTTTTAATTCAACATTTTCAACCTTTGATATTCAACATTTTTACCCTAATTCTGATACCATGAATGAACACATTGTCACTGAATTAGATCCTTACATATCCAAAAACCAGTCATTTATTTGCAACGTAATTCACTCGTGCAAATCAACAAACACTGTGAAAAAAACAGTATCGTACCGTGGAATATTTTCTCCTTTCTAGAGGACTGTACTTTGGAAGAGACGTGAATTTTCCCTCTTCTATGTTAGGTTTCTGTATGTCCCGCAGTTTGATTCTTGTTAAATAGAAATGTTCAACTTTCTCAACAGCTACCTATTGGCTCTCATAAGTAGTCGCTTCCAGTTACAAATCACCGGCGCCATCTGCGCAGAAGGCGCATCCCAGTTCAGCGCAGTAACATCAGCGTTGGGCCGATGGCCGCAGCAATATGGATGGAGCCCGAGGCTGCCGTGCGGCTGCGTAAAACTGCGCTGCTTGATGCAGGCCATAGCACCGCAGCTACAGCGCTAAAACGGGCATTTTTGCGCAGTCGCTGCTCTGTGCCGGCACTGCCAACCACGGGTATACTGCGCTGGTTGGCAGAGATTTCTCCAGAACACAGAGGCAGTCTTTCTTGGAATTCAACTGTTTCGTGAAATTCAACCCAACTCAATGCTTTCGCGAGTCAATCACACAATTACATCTACCATTTCCCTTTGTTATCTATATTTGTAAAAATTGAGGCACTGTCTAGTTGAATCATTGTTAAAATAGTCATTCCAACGTAGATGATTTAGAAACGTCCACTATGTTTGCTTTTTTCCTTCTATGGTTTCTTTCTAAATGCCTGTGGCGTAGGAGCCCTAAATGCGAGATGCTGCCCAGCAGCTGCACCCAAGAATGAACGCTGCTTTCTGTAATGCATAGATTTCATTTTTCAAGCTTTCAACGCACTTTCTTGGTACTCCCGTATTTTCCCACGTACTGAAAATTTTATCCTTCTCTACTTGATGAATTTTGATGATTCCGGTCGGTCTTTGAACAGTCTACCACCCACCACGGAAAATGTTAGATATTTTTATGTCACGACGGTTAGTAGAATTTCAAGTGATTAAGATTAGCTTAACCGGCTCCATGTTCTCATGCCAGCGTGAGATACGCAATTTATAATATGCGAAAATTTCAGAAGTTACTTCATAACTCATTGAAAAACTATGAAAAATCATTTGAAATAAGGTGAGTTTACCAGCAAATACCCAGAACCTCTTCCAGCACTTTCCGAATTGTTATGAGAACCTCAGTTCTATAGAAAGTGCACTACTGACTATTTGGAAAATTTTTGAGTTTTTCTTTTCAAAGATCTTGCAACTGATTATTCTGACTCTTCATTAGTGGTTATTTAGTTTCAACATTGCTGTAAACTATCAAAACAACAGATTGACGCAGTCAACACACCTACTCTGAGGCGTAAATGCTTATATGTGAAGTCTAATATAAAGATGATCCTGAAACTATTCCATGCCACGGACACCTAGTAAACAATTTAGACATGTAAATTTTATGTACATCAAAGTATTTCTCTTTCGAAATGCGCTTTGGGAATATAGTTAAAAACAGTGATTTCCATTGATGTTCATAGAAGTATTTTTTACAAATCTTATAATACACCCTTTGAAAATCAATTTTTTGCGCTACGTAGAAAGATTGCCTAAATCTACTAAATCGCCTGATTTTCTGTTTTACTGCGTATTATTGTGCGTTACAGGACTGAATTATTAACTTTCGTAATTCAAAAATATCTATATGTACGATAAAGGTGATCAAATGTTGTGTAGATAATATGAGGCTCACTAATTTTCAACTGGAAAAACCATCTACAATACGTGTAACGAAAGGTTTCGAAGGAAATCCTAATTTTTAGTGTACATTGCAACCAAATGAATTATGAGCTCGTCCGATTTCCTTTTTGACAAGTCTTTTCAACTCCCTTATCAGAATATCTATGCTCTGAAAATAATGATCAATTGACTGACTTGAAGCCTGAGACGCAATGAAATAAAAAGCAAGGCCGAATGTCGACATTGTAGTTTAGTACTGCATGCGAGCAAAATATTTATTTTCTACTTCTTTACTAACAACAAAGGACCATAATAGTCAAAGAAATATTTTTCTAAACGTATGCTGATTAATATTGAATGAATTGCGTTTTTCAATACACGGAGCATGTTTTGAAATTTCACGATCCTCGTCAATAACCATCAATGACAGAACTTTAACAGAATACCACCTTACTTCATTATGCTCAACAAGGTAGTGCCCAACGCGGCATCAAATCTTCATTTTTAGACTCGCAACATAAGAAATTTTAAAAGCACCGCAGAAGTACGTAACGTCAAGGCGGACTTTCATTTGAATGCCTACTGTTTGAACAGCAACCACAGAATGGCTGTCTCAGCCTTCACTCGCTCAGATGAGCATCAGAATAAATGTTGGGGTGCGGCGCACACCTAGTCACCATGCCTGCATAGATGTTACTTGTAAAACGACCTGCATGTAAGTTACTTGTAAAGCGAAGAGACGCCGGGCTTAGCCTATGGAGAGAAGTCAACCTCAGGAGCCTGCGCTAAGACTGGATGTAATGACGCACACACCAAGCTGTGGTGATGACCGATGTAAAATAAGACATTTTCGGAAAGGTACGATACGTATTACAAATTTCCATACGTATCGTTACGCATCGATACGTATTACAAATTTATCAGCGGAGCCTAAAGATAAGCCCGCAAACAAAATGTCATTCACTTGGTTATTATCTCAGACGATTATTGTCTTTATAGCATGTGCTCTCATGAATGTGTAAATCCAACGGACGAGTCATGCAGCCGTACTGTCTAAATTTTTTATTTCATCCACGAAATAATTATTTTTCATTTGACGAAAATGAATTTCAATCACGTTCATCTTATCATTCAATATGATTACAGTAAAATCCGTTGGTGATTGTTTGCAATCAATATGTAATCAGAATTGAAAGCCGAAAGAAAGACCGTTACTTGGACCGTTATATTATATGTTCTTCTGATCAAACTGACATGAACTCTGTATTATTTAGTTCGTGTTGAGAAAAGTGCACAAAATTCTTTTTTCGGCCTTCTGAGTTCATCCCAATACTTTTACGTTTGTATTTATTCTACAAGCACAATTTTTGTGAAAAAAAGTGTAGTTCATCGTACTAGGAAAAGAGTGAAAAGTGGTAGCTATCAACGTATTTACGTTGCTTAACACCTGAGGCTGTGTAATGGGTATCCTCCAACGTAGCGACGCCCGTAATTTGAAGTAACCTGAACACCATGACACGTCCTGGTGAGCTGTGATTTCAGCTCACTGGAATAGCATATTATAGCAATCATTTTTCAAACCACTTATTTGAATTACTTCGTATTTTTCAAGTCGCAGTTAGCCTTCGCCCAAAGAAAAGGAAGCTGAAATTAAACGAGCGATTCCTGGTTTCAACATAGCCAAATTCAGCCGTGCGCAGTTACATCCCGGTGCTTCGGTCTAATTACAGACTCGTTTTTCTAGAGATTAAAATTTTCCTGAAGCAAACAAACAGTTATTAATAAGGAAAAATATTAAGTTATCTTATAATATACCTTTTCGGCAATGATTTGATGGAAGAAATCAGTGTGTGTAAATCCGTTAATTTTACTTTCCAAAAACGTTGCGATTGCGTTGACAAAATCATTTTTTATGGTTAAACACCTTACCACAGATGTGTGGCGCACGTAGCGCTCTGGGCTGATCACAATTATGAGACATTGTAGGGAGAAAATGAGGAAGTGCTGTAAAATTTAGCACCCTAATTAGTTTTCGAAGCTCAGGAGTAATAGGCTCAGAACATGTGGAGCGTGACCTTGTCGTGAAGAAACATGAGGCTACGATTCTGTGTTTATTCTATGTACCTATTGCTTCAAGATGATGAAATATTTGCAGTTTGAAGGGTTATGCAGGCTTGGAGTAAGTTATAGCACGTCATTGAGGGATGATTGCTCCCTGTTGCAGCACTTCAAAGTACGCAATAGCGTGTTTATTGCCAGCCGCGGAGTTCCCCATTGCCATCGATATTGCCTGTGAAATACGCTAAAGGAGTTTGTGGTTCTGTGATTCTACCGCAAAATGTTTAGTTGAAATTCACCGCCCGAGTAATAATGAGCCTGAATTTGCATCCCTACATACTTGAGAAAATGTATTGCGGCATGGGGACAATTCACTGTCATTTCAAGCTCACAGTTCTATGCGGGGAGAGTAAAATATGATAAATGGTTTTTATTTATAAATGTGTGTGATCGCGCCTGTGAATGTCAAGTCTCCACGTGTCAATTTATGATTGAATGTGCTTGTGCAACAGTGTGTAAGTACGCCAATGAGGGTATGTGTCAGTTCTGCTTGTGTTTGAATGAGGATTAGGATCTGAGTTTTGATAGATGTTTGTTTGCTTATTTTATTGAATTTTTCGGTATTTCTTAAGTTTTGTCTCTTTTTGTTTTTATGTTTCAGCACTGAAGATGGGATTCTAATATTCAGAAACGTTTGCGAAGGAAAATAATGAAAGTTCTCATTTTAACATTGGTTCTCATTTTCATCTTACGCGAGAGATGCATAAAAATCGACCCAACGGAAATATAAAATTAAGAGATTATAAAATCAATCATTTCAAAAAATGATAAATACAAGTATGTTGTCACAGTTTATTACAAAGTCACTGTATAATCAAAATTCCAAGTGTTGTTAGCGTAAAGCTCTGCTTCTCTTTTAACGTTCATTCACGTTAGAAACCGATTTGCATTGCAACCAAAATATGGACTTTACTGTGGTCTTGATTATGATTTTGCTAATTACAATACACATTTTCAGAGCCTCTCATGATATGAGGAACACATAATTCGACCAGCACTGGGCTCGCCATGACTGCGATGACATGCGGAGTCACAGATGTCGGCCTCCTGCTGGAATAGAGCCGCACAGCAGGCGCGACCCACACGAGGCGCAGCCGTAAGCACCACCAAGGAAGTCGTCTGAAGAATTAGTCATAATACTCAGGTGTCGAGCCTCACCGTAGCCCGTCCGTCTCTGAAAAGATAAGTTGGTTAGTGACGAGAAGATTGTTAGGGAATTACTGTTTTCGTACAGCCAAGTTGCTCGCAAGATTCTGTCAGAATGAAAAATGTTTTATTTCAAAGAACTTATACAATTTTAAAATATTGAACAATGTAAACAAATTTAAACAATTTATTTACCATAAGTGATGAAGCAGTAGAATTTTTCTTAAGTCTGGTGCAGTAGACACATTTGAGAATGGTAACTAGTTGACCCGAATAAGTTTAGCGACTTCTAGGGCATCTTATCATCAACGCTATTTTAAGGTGTCCGTACCAACATTAACACAAAATTTAGGATTTAACTAGAACATATATGTTAATTTGGTTAACACACATCATATTCACTACTAGGAGGTAGAATTTTTTGTGCGGATAAATACGAGAAAAGCCATGAGCATACGATCAGTCCGTGGCCATGTGTGCTGTTGAGTCAACATCAATGGGAGCAGTGGGAACATTCACTTCAATCAGTCAAAAAAGATGTTTATATCTAATAGAAGTATTAAAAGTTCGCTGGATTCCAAGAGCATTCATTCTCTTAACACAGCTTCCTAAGAAAAATCCCATGCAATTTAATTAAATCGGTATTAGTTGTATCATTGATGATTTTAATCTGATAATTATTTTGATCTAGAATTACTTTTACATGAGGACTGCTGTATCATGTAAACTCCGAAGAGAAAATTTCATACATGAATTCATTGCTTCGAGCCTTGAACAGGATTGATCTCAAACTGCACAACATAGCGCAGACTTGCAGCTGGTTGTAACTATGATCTGCAATTGTATACCATCGCGCATGCTGGAAGCAGTTTATAACTATGATCTTGGACTGCATAACATTGAGCATATGTGTAGGTGTTCGTAACTATGGCCAATATTATCGGCTCCACTTAAATAAAAGCTAACGCTTGCACGCATTTTATTGCTCTTAAACAGCACTCTTGGCTGGCAGTAAAATTAAATTAACTGATGTTTTTCCTGAAGAAGACCTGCCCTATTTGCTCAGGAACAGATCAGCATCGTGTTCAGAGTGAGAACGAATATTCATGTTTAGACCAATATCCATGAAAATACCACAAGCTTTGCATTTAATGAAGTTAAGGACTCAAAAACTGTGATTCATAGAACACCCTCATTTTACAGAAGATTGATGACCCTCTTGTTAAGAATCTAATTCTGGTTTGTCGCTGAAACTGATCAGATTGTCTCTAAGACAACAGTTTAGCCCGACCGTTGAAACAAAGTGAAGAATATTTGTGAACATTTAAATAAGAAATTGTTTACCCAAGAAGTTTGGAGTACCCTAGCAAGCACTAAAGCTTCTATTAAAGACTATTCACTACGTCTAAGGAGTAATTTCTTCACAGCTTGTATTTTCAAAGCTTTCAATCAGAAAAATTGCATGCACAAATTCAGAGACATGAAAAAACATTAAACGTGCAGGATATCTCCTAGTTCCAACGCTCTCTCTCTCTCACTATCTCTGTTTCTTTCACTGAGAGACGCTTATCTATCAGAATTCTTGTTCAATTGTTCCATCATTTTTACTTGAATTGATAATTTTTATTTATACTTACCAACGTTGTTATGTTTCTTCCATAGGACGAGTGAGCGGATGCTAGTCTTTTTTCCCCCCATAATCCTGATTAACTGTTTGACAGAGATACATTCCCAGTTAGCTTGAATCTGGTCGAATAATGTCATTTTAAGAAAGTTTTGAACTGTAACCGTTTTCAAAATTATTTTCTCATCGACCAGTTTATCAGAAAACCCGGGTTTTCTATTCCAGATATGTCCCCACATCCTGCACTAACTTTTTCTAGTTCATATTTAGCAGTCAAATAATGCATCAAAATGTTTCAGATTTAGTACAACTTCAAGTTTTGCCCGAAGCTTCCTTACGAATCAATCACGGACAGTCACATCACTCCTCAAGTGGCATCCCACCTGTATAACCTAAAACCCTTCCTTTATTTCAAAAATGCCAGCTTTTCTTATTGCATAATTTAACGATTAATCCCGCATTTATTTATTAGGCTCTCACAATCAAGACATTTATATCTTCTACTCGTCAGCAGGAAAGTGACGAGCCTGTGATTGATTAACTTCTATATCACTTTTCCCGAGCAATGATTTAAAATTCACTCATTAACTCTTTTGAGTTTAATTTGTGTTATTTTTTCTTTTATTCCATTAATAAAACCACCAATTTAAAGTTAAGAAACTGCATTGCCCTAGAAAGAGAATTTACTGAGTGTTCCATCAAACTTCAGTCGTAACAGAAAAGCATCGGTCTTGCAGCAATCGTTTCAGTCAAGTGGGTCACGTTTGTAGACCTCTGTAGACTGCAATGACCAGCGTTAGGAAAACTTTACCTATCTCTTTGCTTTCTTATTGTAGGCAATGAAACTGACGGAATTATAATTAATTTAAGAAAACAGAAAATCTATTTTCATCTCATAGAATACGAAAATTATCACAAACGAATTTCTCTTTTACTTTAACTCACTTTATTGCGCCATACTGTAGTAAGGAAATTTTCCACAGCTGCACGAATATAATTGCGGTTTTGTAGCCCTTACTGACAACTATTTTAGAAATATATTTGTCCCCTGTGCCCCTGAGAGGGTTAAATCATAATGGCGCCTTCATCTGATAATTCTTGTATTGATTTTCTGTCGTTGCATTTTAAACTTGATTATTTCTCAGGAAATAACTGTCGTCTTTTTGAAATAATTTAGTACATTTTGGCATTTGTTTGGAAAATCCGATAGGAATAGCGTAAATGTTCATTTCATTTTTATGTGGATAGGTTTTCCTATGCACTTGTCAAAACAACTTTAGTTTTTGAAGCTCGGTATGAAATTAATAAGATCTCCTATCCTGGACCAAAATAAGCACAGCATCTCACTCGCCAGAAAATGCATGGTTTTCATCGCTGGAAAATGCGAGAATGAATTACAAAATTCCTAAAGGATCCTAGTAAGACTGAACGTTAGTTTTATAATTACTATAGTCATGGAGGCTGGCAGCTTTGGTATAAAATGGTCTACGTTTTAATAATACACGCTGTTTTGAACACGCTTAAGAGCAGCCAAGAGGAATATCTCAACAGCGGCGACGTCACAAAATTCCAAGACTTGGAGAAGTTAAAGGCGAGGGAGCAGTCGCTAGAGACTTATGTTTGCAGACTTGAGCGCTGTTAAATGTTATTAAGGACTTCACAAGGAACTTTAAAGCTGGTTCCTTATAGTGTCCTTCAGTGACTGCTCAAGTTCTTCCTTCCCAAACCCTAGTTCGCAGTCTCCAGGCTAATTAAACAAAGCTTTGAGTGGGGATTTTGACCCAAGAAGGTCAAAATGATCTTGTTTTCTACTGCGAATTGCCTCCTTGCAGCAGATAACCATTCTCGAACAATTAGCCGATGGGGTACATTGGACTATTTTTCCACCACCACTTAGCTTTAATGGTCTCTCAAATAGCCAAAAGTAATCACTTTTGTGTTCAAACAGCGAAAGACAAGGGCGTGCGTAGTGTCCAAACGCCGCTGCGGGCAGAACAACGTTATTACAGATAAAGATCTGCCGCAAATTGAAGCGTATCTCGTGTTCATATCATAACACGACCAGACGCCAAGAAATGCTCGTGCTCAATTAAAATTTAATTTATTATCATTTGGCCCTGAGTACTTTTGCTCTGACTACGAGGATATTTTACAAGAAATGAAACAGGAAAATTTAACTAAAGAATCTAAGTGTGTCCAGTCTCTCACGCAAATTAATCCGTAAGAATTCATTTTCGTTAATTTACTTGAGAAATCAAAATGCTTTGTGTTGCAGAAAATAACTATCAACTCTAACAATCTCATCTAGTGCCATTCAAATATGCCACGTGTTCAGATTTTTAAACACACCAAACAAAAAGAACTAAAACCATCCATTAAACATCGGCCGAACTTTCATCGCCCTCATTTTAGGCCATATCTGCATTAACTGAGAGCCATTAATGTTAGTTGCGGGAGAATTAAAGCTCTCCTGAGGCCTCTCATTAAGCCCTAGCGTAAGATAGAGTGGGTTAGGGATGCCCAGTTCTCTGCAGATCAGACGCTAACTTTCCGTATGTTCGTGACATTGTCTGAGCACCTTCCGCATTTCATAAATCTTTCTGCGGAACAATCTTGCTTGCGCTGCCATCCAGGCACAGCAATAATTAAGCTCACCAAGAATTTTCAGTTACTCAATGCAGCTCTTTCTTTTGTGCGTAAATACTAGGTGGAGGGATTTTTAATCTACACATCGTCGTAATTTCAGAGTTGGCTCAAATATTGTCGAATCTCTCGAGCACATTTCGTCAAATTCTTTATCTAAAAAGAACAGAATACGAAACTGGGCCCCTGTCTCTGCTGCTGGCGTCGGATACATTGAGGCGAAAAAACGAAAAGAGCGTTAAGCACGCCAGTGGCTTAATTAAAGCCATTCATAGAGACTGATTTTGCTCCTACTCATAGCCAACACTAAATCATTTAAGCGGAGTCTATCTATATTCTTATGTATTAACGATACTGAGAGGTCAATTCTCTTTTTAAGCTTTAAGACATAGTAAAAAATAGTAGTAGATTCAAGTTGAGCTAAATGATAAAATGTAGAGCAAGGAAGTGGACTTTGAATGCCAAAATTTTATTTAAAATGGAAAACCTAACTTGAACGACAGTCCTGTTGTGCCTCCTCGGTTCCTCACGTTTTCAAGATCCCGTATTGAGGACTGCACCGCACGATTTGGTGGCACGTGTGCTCTGCAGTGACAGCAACTCTGCATGAAAGTAATCCCGCGCATTTTCCATCAGCATCCCCGTCTTTCTAAGCAAAGCAACAGCTAATGGCGAGTAACGTGTATTAGAAATATGGAGCGAGTCTCAAAATATTGGCACACATTTGAATTTACGTTTATTAAAGTGCTAGTAGGACAACATATACAAACTCCGAAAGATTTAGATCTTAACAGGTAAATTAAAAACGTAAAACAAAACTTCAGGTTCTTCACGAAAATGGGTTGACATTCAACAGAAAGATGGTACATGACAAAGGAGTCAACAATTTCAGTACAATGATTTAAAAATAAAAATTAAAGCCGTTTTACGAGCCAAGTACATCCTGTAACATTCTGATTGTTTGCATAGCAAGAATCTACGCGGTTTGGTGAAATGATGAATAATGATGAAGTGTGGGATCTTTTCCAGATAAGCCCCGTCACTAATGCAACACATAAGTTCATTTACTTGTTACTTTCGAAATAATGAACCAATGAATGCACCCACTCGCCGCACTCGACTGTACCTATATGCACTCGACTCGCTGCGGCTCGTTCAAACTAGAGAATTTCCTGCAGTGGTTCCGAGAGCTCATAGATGCATGTCGTCAGAACGGGATTGACCATCCTACTTTCATAATTGACAATGCTCCAGCTCACTCTAATCTTGAGGGCCTAGAGACAGAATATCATAGTTTTCAGATACTTCGTTTTGCTACTCATTCTTATTTGCTTAATCCAATAGAGTTAGTTTGGAGCCTAGTGAAGAGTCACGTAAAGAGGCACTCGCGTGAAAGGATGTATGCAATTCTTGAAATAGCACCAGACGAGCATTGCCAGTTTCTGAGCTAAAGATGCGAGAGATGGAGAACATCGCAGTTGAAGCCCTTGGACTTGTCAACCCCGGCATGCTGCTCAACTTTACTAACAAGGTGGAGAAGTACTATGCTGCCGCAACTCGTCAAGAAGACCTCGTAGAAATATGTTAATGAGACAAAAATTGTCAAAACTTGTGCAAACGTTGTAATATATGCTTACTTTTCTTTTGTCATGCTTAGTTATGACGTTTCAGCAGTATTTTCTTTTGTTCATACTACTGAACTTTTTCATCAAAATTCATTTGTACACGAGTTATCAGTATAATTCACTTGTACACGAGTTTATCAGTGAAATTCATTTGTACACGAGTTTATCAGTGAAATTCACTTGTACACGAGTTTATCAGTGAAATTCACTTGTACACGAGTTTATCAGTGAAATTCATTTGTACACGAGTTTATCAGTGAAATTCATTTGTACACGAGTTTATCAGTGAAATATATTTGTATCATTTTTTTGAATTTTAAAACGCTTTCTATTAATATATTGTCCAACCCCGCTAGGGTTTGCGACCTAAACATGTATAATGATGATGATAATAATAATGGTTCATTCGATAGGGTGTCATCTACCGGATGATCGTCGGTAGGAATTAACCCTTTGGTAATACATCTACTGGATGATCGCCAGTTAGTAGCCGTAGATCGTCAAATATTAATTATAATTTAAAAAAGATTGTTTAATTACAGAACGAACTAATTAATTAGTCTTCCTACAAAATTAATTAGAAGGTGTGTAATTTTCAATTATCATTAATTAGAATATAAAACCTTGCTAATTAATATTTATTAAACATGGCAGCACTGATTTGGTAATCGAGAGGTTCGAACCAAGGTTCAACCTTGGGGTTAAGACAGTATATAGTATTTTAAACATTTTAAATACACAAGCTGAAAAAATTGCATAATTTTGATATTATAACTATAGCAAACTAAAAATCATTTGAATCGATTGCAAATTAAAAAAAGAGCAACTCAAATTTCACTTAGAGCAATTCTATTTTCACGAGGATCAAATCAAAATTCACTTGGATCGATCATTTTCGCTAGGATCAAATCAAATTTCACTTGGAGCAATTCTATTTTCACGAAGAGCAAATTAAAATTCGCTTTGAGCAATTCTAATTTCGCGAGGATCAAATCAAAATTCAAATGGATCAAATCAACTTGTAAATGGTGTAGTGATACGAGCATGAGGGATTGATGTTAAAAGTAAAATGGGCAGATTTGATTTATTTTGCGTCTAGAACTTTGAGGTCGACAGTCGGGATTTGGGACAATTTTTCACACTAATGCATCAAGTAGCCTGAAAGAATAATTTGAAAATCTGAAAACAATTCTAACAAGCTTACTGTATGATGGCCATCACTGGCCTATTTGTGCAGATTTCAAGGTTGTGACCACGCTTACTGTCTTTCAGGTTGGCTATACTTATTTTTGGCGCTCCCTGTGCTCATGAACTCCAGGGCAAGAACCAAACAATATGTACGCCAGGATTCGTGGATCCGAGATAAAATTGAGCAAGGAAAACGTAACATCATGCACAAACCACTAAATTAAAAGTGATAGGATTCATTTACCATCTCCGCATATTACACTTGATTTATTTCAAAACAATTTGTGAAAGCCCTGGACAAGGATGACTCCGAATTTGCATTTCATTCAGAAAAATATTCTTCTATAAGTCACAAATACCACACATCAATACCAAACACAAATACCTCACATCAATACCAAACACAAATACCACACATCAATACCAAACACAAATACCACACGTCAATACCAAACACAAATACCACACATCAATACCAAACACAAATACCTCACATCAATACCAAACACAAATACCTCACATCAATACCAAACACAAATACCACACGTCAATACCAAACACAAATACCACACATCAATACCAAACACAAATACCACACGTCAATACCAAACACAAATACCTTACATCATTACCAAACACAAATACCTTACATCAATACCAAACACAAATACCTTACATCAATACCAAACACAAATACCTTACATCAATACCAAACACAAATACCTTACATCAATACCAAACACAAACACCTCGCATCAATACCAAACACAAATACCTTACGTCAATACCAAACACAAATACCTCACATCAATACCAAACACAAATACCTTACATCAATACCAAACACAAATACCTCACATCAATACCAAACACAAATACCTTACATCAATACCAAACACAAACACCTTACATCAAACCGAATATAAATACCATGCCCCCAAGATTACCACACATAACTTGCATAAAAATATGTCGCGTTGGGCTGATTTCAAATGAGTGCTCGTCCTCCCTGGCTTGTACGATACTTAGCAAATTAATATCGTGAAAAAGACTGCATTTACGTGAGATGAAAATACAACAGACCACTCATTTCTCCAGCGTTTTGTGTTTATTATTTTTGTATTTTCAAGCTGCTTATTAAGCAGCAAAATAATACAATTTTAATACGCGAAAATTGCTGATCGATGTTTATCGGGAAATTAACATGTTCACTGCCCCTCACTTATTAAATTGCTCATTTACGTATCGGTGTGAATGAACAGCATTTAAATTATTTCAACATCTTTTTTAAAATTTAAAAGAAATTTAAACATACGGGGTAAAATACCATCATGCTATTACATTTTCACATATCTTATGAGAGACAAATTTTTTTCGAACAGTAAAGTCATTTGTAAATTCTGCTGCTCACAACCTAACTGAACATGAGACCGCTGGACGCACATATGTGCGTCCAGGGGCAGCGAACGTGTTAAATTAGATACCGCATACTTTCATTATGATTTGTAATGGTGTTCTTACAGAGATATTTTGATAATTAGTTATAGCCACTGAGAAGCTTCCATCAATCCACCTCAGAAATAGAAATCGTGAAGACTGGTCGCAGTTTGCAGTGACGCACTGTACGTCAAGTCATGGACTAGGTCTGTTCTAGCGCGCCCTGCCACTGGTTGTCTTGTGCTGCCTTCGCCTCATGTTGCCATCACCTGGTCTTGTCTTCGCAGTGATGTTGCTTTGACCTTATTAATAATGTTTCAACCTTATGTTGCCTCAACCTAATTGCTGTGGCCTTGACCTAATGTTACCTAAACCTAATTAATGTTGCCTTGATCTAATGTTGCCTATACCTAATTAATGTTGCATAAACCTAATTAATGTTGTCTAAACCTAATTAATGTTGCCTAAGCCTAATTACTGTTGCCTAAACCTAATTAATGTTGCTTAAACCAAATTAATGTTGCTTAAACCTAATTAATGTTGCTTAAACCTAATTAATGTTGATTAAACCTAATTAATGTTGTCAAAACCTAATTAATGTTGTCAAAACCTAATTAATGTTCCCTAAACCTATTGATGCTGCCTTTATCTGATGTTCCCTAAACCTAATTAATGTTGCCTTGATCTAATGTTGCCTTCACCTAATGTAACCTTCGCCTAATGTAGCCTTCACCTTATGTTACCTTCACCTTATGTTACCTACGCCTAATGTAGCCTTCACCTTATGTTACCTTCGCCTAATGTAGCCTTCACCTTATGTTACCTTCACCTTATGTTACCTTCACCTTATGTAACCTTCGCCTAATGTAGCCTTCGCCTACTGTAGCCTTCACCTAATGTAGCCTTCGCCTAATGTTACCTTCACCTAATTTAACCTTCGCCTAATGTTGAGCAGAAAAATGGAAGTTGAAGAAATGTCAAAGGCTCTAAGGAAAGTTTTCTTTCGAACCATAGGCCACTCCGACTCCTCCCTCCAGGCGTCTCCCATCCAGCGCACACTTTTATGTCTATGAATAGAAATTCTTACTACATTACAGTGGTGACATTAGTAGTTGAACGTTTAAATTTTGAATATGAATAACTTCATGTTGATCTAAGCAAAACACGGCATTATTAAAGTGAAAAATTTATCAGGTTCTTGCTCAGAGGACCAGAACATTAAAAGTTCACAACTGATATAGCGCAAAAGTGTTCCTGGCACACTCCACGGTCCCTCCGGACAGGCAGCCTACAGAGGCGGTGACGATGGTCAAGCGCGCAAGACAGTACGACAGTACGGTAGTACAGCACGCGAACCTGATTCCAACTGTAACCGAAACGTTACGTTGCCTAATTGCGCTTGCACGGCACTGAAGATTAGAAGGAGTGAACAGTGGCGGGTTGGTGATGAATCTGACGCTCAAACTTGTTGCGTCCTGAGGTCAGCTATGGTCACGTCTTGATTGAAGTTCATCTCAAAAAATATTCTAGCGTGTATCAGCCACAAGTATCTAAGTTTTACATTTTGAATCTAAATTTACATCGACATGTAAAATTTTGTACAAATGTAGCCTTCAATTAAAGCTGATTCCTTATAGTGTCCTTCAGTGACTGCTCAAATTCCTCCTTCCCAAACCCTAGTTCGCAGTCTCCAGGCTAATTAAACTAAATTAATTAAATTAACCTAATGCTGCCTTGAATGTTGCCCTCACCTAACGTTGCGTTGACCTAATTGGGCCCTACAACCTAACCGAATTAGGCCCTATAACCTAATCTAATTAAGTTTTATTACTTAACCTAACCTTAACGAACCGAATTAAACCTTATAACCCAAACAAATCTACCCCTTAGGCCCCATAACCTAACTAGTGTAATTAGGCCCCATAGCCTAACCTGCCCCTCGACCCCGACATTACAAAAAACTACATGAGAATAGCAACGCGTTTTTTGCAATTATTTTAATGGCTGTACTGTGATCGCCATTGTGTGTGCGTGTGTGTTTGGACAAAACTAAATAAATAATGTGTTTGTTTAGATGAGCGTCAGAAAAAACTACCGCTTAGAAGAATACATGACATAGAACGAAGTATATTGTTTGGGTTAGTACTGGCTGATTTTGACCTAAGCCAATTCCGAAAGAATACGTTGAGCTTCTCTCCAGTAATTGCTGCAGAAAAATCATTCAATTCCTCCGTGTCTTCTAACTCCAGGAGCGGGCTATCAAATATGTTAAAAGTCTTAATAGTGTAAATTGTCGTACCCATAGAGGAAAAAATTCTACAACCAAGCTCATCAAATTCAAGAACTGGTTTGAAAATTCAACCATCCATCTACTGTGATGCTCTGGTTTACGTCAATTCATTTTCCAGGAAATGTTCTCATATTTCTTGAACGCAATCTGCGAGGGCGCGTTTTATTTCTGAGTACACCGAATCTTTCTGCCACGAGGTCTAGCGAGAGACTGATGTTGAATTTGAGTAAGGGAAAAATAATATGCAAACTGAGGCTATTTCATCCGATGGAGACTTAAACTAAGCGTCGTTGCCTATGTTGTCATTCGACAGGAATGAGTTAACGAATAGAGGACGTACTATGTTGCAAGTTCTGTAGTCTGATGCCCTTCGACTCTTGGACCCAAAAAGTTCGACCCGCGGAAGTTCATCCCAGCCATTATAATCGGAGCATATTCCGAGTGGTTCATAAGTCGCTAGATAACAATAGCCCATTAAAAATTTTGTGCCTGTCGTGGTAGAGTAATGGACTTGAATAATTACTCTATATGATGTAAGCCTTGAAGCGGTTCAGCCGTTCACTGATACTCTACGATTGAAGAAAACATGGACGCAAAGTTTCAAGAATGAGGTGGAGTCTTGCAAGCCTCGATTTTCGCTCAGACAATAAAACGTTCCAATCATGTACTAGAAAAAAGTAATTGTTTGGCCAAAAGCAAACTCCCTCCATAGTTCTAATGTGGCTTGCGCGATACGCTACTGTAAAAATAGGCCTAAATGTCCGCAGTTTTTTGGGTAGCATGAACTTGTATTGTTTAGTTGGGCGCCCAGTTGGTGATTTGCCTTCATGGCCAGAATATTATAATCAAAGCGCTCTAAATTCCTGTTGCGATCGAGATTGTTAAAAGAAACACTTGAGAAAGATAAACCATAGTATGCACATACAGGTTTACTCGTATTAGAATTAGCTCTTGAATAATCTCTTGATTTGATACGCAAATCAAAGTATTATTCACGTTCACCGTGCAGATATTCAGACCACATCCCAATGCCGACATTGCATTCAATTTTCAATTGTTAAATGCACCGTCTTCCAGAGCTTGTAATATTTCCAGCACAACAAAAACTGATCTCATAAATGCTTATTTATAAATTGCTGATTTGATCAGCAGCGCTTACATGTGATATCTGCATATAAGAATGCACTCTCGAGACCAGCCCTCCTGAGATGCTGACTCTGTGAAAGTAGTTGAAGATTTTGAGGGGAACAATCGCTGACACTCTCTCTGAGTTGCTCGATCTCTATGTTGAGTTCTCCTCATCAGGTTTAATATTTGTCATGAATTACCAGGGGGTAATTCTGGACAAATATCGAAGCCAGTGGCACAAGTACGGTCGCTTCGAACTTGTTATTCATCTAATCTGATAAAATGATGTAGAGGTAGACCATCGGAGAGGTCATGTGCTTTTCGCGTTGAACAAATTTTAAATTCTCTCTCTTTATTCCTTGATTTTACCGAGCGATACTGTGTCCAAATGCATGACTATATTAACCATCATCTTAAAAGTTCCTAGAAAAGTGTGCTACAGTATCGTGCAACGCCATTCACGCACAAGAAACCACGTCAAATAACAGGCTCAGTTTTTTTGTTCACAACCCAATCATGTTGTTCAGCGCCACTTTAGCCCGTTACTCCACCACAACAACATCTATTCTATACATAAACGCCCTCATGTATTCATTTACTTATAAATTTCCTGCCTCCCTGCCACAGATCCGTAGCACAGATACACGACTCAACTTAGAATAAAGATTTCATCATAGTATTTTATGTCTGCGCGGGATCCTACTTGGTTCTACGCTAAATTGAAAGATGATCGAGAAAAGCAAGCGCCCACTGCGAGTAATGCTGATGTATAATTGCCAGCTTGATTAAAGGAGCCACGCTCTTTATCGATCATCGGTTTTGAGACTTGTTCAGAGCAAAATAAAATTTCGTACCCGCATCCGAATTACGAATAGAGGGAAAGATTAGCCACATGAGTATATTAACTGAAGAACTGATGAAGTCAAAAAATGCAAATTAGGTGATCTTTTTTATGGTCTGGACACACTGGCACCCATTATTATAATATAAATAAACATATAATCATTATAACAACTATAATAATAGCATCCGTCGTCTATTCATCAATGCATTTAATTTGTTTTGTCTTTGTAGCATCTTCGCTGGTGAAACGTCCTATATAATAATAATAATTTGTTTTGTCTGTATCCATGGAAGTTATTCTGGAACAGCTGAAAGTGCTTGAAGAGCATATCTATAATAAGAATTTCACTGCCACACGGGTAAAAAATAATATTTCAACGACAGGTGTTATTAGGATTGCTCTATTTGTTTAGTGCCCTCATTCCGAGCATTATTATAGGAGAATACATGAGAATATCGAAGATTGCATCCCAAATACGGTCGCGTCAAACTTGTTGGTCAGCTAACCAGATTATACTAATGTTTTATACAATTACTGATCTGATACTATGAAATGATTTATGTGGTTTATCGAACATTCGCTACAACCATCTTTCTTGAGGTTCTTTATGCCCGAGTACTTTCGAACGTAACACTTTACACTATGTATTAAATTTTAATTATTCGACAGGTTCAGACATGCCACAATGGCGTTCACAGTAGAGCCCTCAAAATACTTTTAATACACGCGTTGTTCTTCTCGTGCAGTTTTTTGTGGAGTGGGGGTCAAAGGAATAGGTTAGGTTATATAGTATATAAGTAATTATAATATGTAATTTAAGAATTCAGATCATATGAGAAGAAAATACTTGTTTTGAGTTATAAAATTATTCCTACTGTGCTATCTGCACATTGTACAGTGTGTACGATGTGCCAAAAATTGAATGAATGTTCTAAATACTGAATTCCCTTTTCCTTAAATTTTTATCTGAAAATTTCAACTCTTTGTTTACTGGAAGCGGCGTTTTTGAAAAAGCTGTTTTTACTGCAGAAGCAATCATTAATAAAGAACAAACTGCAACATTCCAGCAATGCGTGCGGTCAAGATACCTTCTATTTCTTTCCCTAATGCTTAAACCAACAAAAATAAATCCATTGACTGGTAAATTAATCTACAAAATGACACAGAACAGACGTTGCTTCGTAGAATTGAATTCACTTGCTTTTTGCAAGATTAATCTCCTCTTCAATTGAATTTTTTGTTGAATGAAAAACAAAGTTCTAATTAGTACTGAATATTAAAAGCCGTTTCTAAGCCATCACAAAAAACTCTAATTTCTTATCAGAGGCCCAGGCTAATTTTCCATCTCTGTCCTCAGTGTCTGATTGATTAATTTATTGATTGAAAAGTTTTCTTTAATAATTATTGGTCAATGATATATTGGTTTGGCAGTTCTGGTGCGGCCAGTGCTGCCTCTCTCGCCTCCTAGGGACTAAGAGTGATGATTGTGGCCTGCTGTCGGCAACCCTCCCATAGGGAGGAGAGGCCTGGTATATGTGTGTACAATACAAATACGCAGAGCCCGTATGTGAAAATGATGATGCTTTTCATATCCAAACCTATGCATTTCTCACATGTATGCTTGTGATATTTTATGAAGATCTTTGCATAAACGAGTTAAAAGTTAAAAATGTCAATTATATGAAGAATATTTTCTATAGCGAAGAAAGATTGTCACGTCATTGATAGGTAAATTTAGTAATGTTCTGAACCTCCCATTAACTTCTCCTTTAGAGCACCTTAAAGTCAAAGTGTTTGAAAATGTGAGCGGACGTTTAAAAAAACTCACAAAATTTGTCACATAAAATATTTTGGTACAAGCAAGATCATTTTAATTCTATCTTTGGCCATTCAATCACAAGATTGCTGAAGTTAAACACTGTGTCCTTGTTCGCAACAAATGCAGGCGATATCAATACATGTTGATCATGTAATATATCGTCTAACTCTTCTTCTGGTATCGTTAAATATTTGCTCACAATGTTGTCATTGTATTAGTGTTACTTGTAACATTATTATCATATTAGTATTGCTCGTAACTTTGTTATTGTATTAACATTACTCATAACACTGTTATTGTATTAGCATTACTCGTAACATGGTTATTGTATTAACATTACTCATAACACTGTTATTGTATTAGTATTACTCGTAACATTGTTATTGTATTAGCATTACTCATAACACTGTTATTGCATTAGCATTACTCGTAACATTGTTATTGCATTAGTATTACTCGTAACATTGTTATTACTGTCGAACTACTCGTAAAATTGTGTTGTTGTTGCGTATCTCATAAGATTGTTATGAAGAAGCGTACACTACTCGCCACCATATGGCGGGACCACGTTAATTACTAATCGAAAAATGAAGTTATATCGTTACCAGTTACAAGTTCAAGGGTTTAAGTTACTCTCAACGAAATACAATGTCAGTATTGGTCAGCTCAGTCGTAATAGAGTGAAATGATATTATTACTTACAATAAAAGTAAGTTTTCGGATCATTCTTTGCCAAGTAGAACGTTCTAGTTAATCGTTGTGCAATAAAATCACTTCATTTTTTTTACGGTAAATTCAGATGATTGTGCTACTTTTCCTGACTACAATTATTGCAACACTCGTCACAAAATGAAAAAATCGCTCAATTTGCTACAAATTTAGGCGTTCCCGTTCCTCGCAATAATTCAGAGTTCAGACGCATGATGGGTGCAGTCAACGCACTGCCGCTCCACGGAGAAAATTCTGAGAATTTCTACGAGCAGTCAACGACAGAAGAGCGCAGAAAATTCCTCAATTCTCAAGGCTAGCATTTCGTTATTTCAGTCGCCACGTGTCATATAGACGTTGTTCGTACGTCAAGTGCTGATTTCTTACGAGTTTCTGGCCATGAAAAGAGTTCTATTACTGATAAGAAAATATCAATAGAACATTTGAATTATTGTGCCATGAAACTTTGTTGTGTTGGTCACCCTGATAAGAACTCTTTGTTGTCAGCCGGTTTGGTCTGAGGCCGGGCTGGTCAGCTCGTCATTATATTGCTTGTTTAGCCACAGAAGCCTCTGGCTTCTTTCGATTGTTGCAAGTCTCTCTTTATAGTTATTGTATTTTGTGTAAGTTGAGCACTAATTAACTTCTGTGAGATGTTTCTTTTTTCTTTGCTGCGAATCAAGTCAAAAAATTTCCTGAAGAGTAATAAACTTTAGGAAGAAAACTTCAGAAATATTGAAAAATTTATTTTTTAGGCGCGCAACAAGTCAGTGAACTGAGCTTCCCCTTACTTCTCATATTTTCTTCCAATCCAAACAAGCGAGTAGGTTTTCTGGCAATAAATACATCACCCCGAAACAGTTCATCATAGCATTTAGGCAATTTACGCTCCAACGCATGCTTCTGGCCTGGAACTATGTAATTTGAGCGACACTTAGAAAACTCATCGCTATAATGTTCAAATTATTTTTCCAAGCTTTGCATGGACATGTAGCAAGTAGTGTAGCTCAAATTCGGATGCGTGTCCTCGAGCCGCTTTTCTGTTCAGTTCTCTCGAGCATAACTGCACTCTATTTGCATATTTAACTGCCAGTTTCTCTGACCCGGAAGCGTTTTTTCCAGAACTCGTACGTATAATGATCGGGCTCGAGGTTTTTCTGCCTTATATGCCCGTAATAAGTGAGATGTTAGAAGCGTGGAGAATGTTCTCAGATGATCCGAATAATCTCTAGTTCTAAAAATCCAAATCTGACTTCTATGAACTTCAGTGTTCCTTCATTTGGTAGTTTCCATCGTGGAAATGAGACAATAGTGAGAAAAATTTTGAAATTTTGTCAAGCAAGGATTTCAAGCTGGCTCTGTGAACAGAAATTTCCTCACTTTAATCATTCCAATACGAGAACGTGTTACTACTGAAAGGAAAAAATCATGGCATGAATTTTTCAGCACCCTGAGATGAATCTGAAATTTCCCTAGTGTTCAGCATTTTCTGTTGAGACAGAGACTCATCAGTTTAAATTTTGAAATTTGGTGCCATCTACAGAGGATTTATGAGCGAGAAAGTATCATCCAACACCAAGTTAATACATGTGTTGTCAAATTCTGCTGTTTAAGTTAAATTTTAATTTTGAATTATCTATGAGCGAATGAAATAAAAATAAAAAACCTAAGTTGAGCTCGGTAAAAATGTACAATTTGTGTCATGAATTAGGTAAGTGGCCTAAATTTGATAGGAATTAGAATACAAATGATTTTTGTAACATAAAATGTAATTTTGCGAATACTTACAGTACTGCTTTTATATCACCGTTGGTTCTGCTATTTGGCCAGCATAGTGCGTTAATGGACATAAGACCTTAAAACGTTATTTCTGTCTGTAAGTGGAAACATCGACCAGCTCGTGCTTGCAGATACCGTCAGAAAAGAGGGTTGGGAGTTCCAGTTAGAAATTATTATTACGCTTATTAACTTTCACTTTTTGTATTAATAGCAGTAGCGAAGATTGCTGTTTGTCGTTAGAAGTAAGTGTCATTTAGCATTAACTCTGATTCATTGCTAATTCGCTGAAAAAGTATTTACAATTTTTCTGTGGATTCCGCTGAAAAAAAGCCCTGGGGAAAAAAAGTATTAACCTAAGGAGATTAATGCTGATTTTTTTAACTTTATTCGTGTCTGTTAAATACTGGAAAAAGTGAATAATGAATAAATTTATTTGATTAATAACTCCTTTAGTAAACTGTCTTTTGTATAAAATAAACTTCAAGGTATCCCTACACAAATAAAAACAATTATCATCAGTGCCCGCAATCATTTAAAAGAAAATGCATAATATGTAACCAAACTCTTCAGCCTTATACAAACACATTGGAAAATAAATTTACAAGAAACGTTTATAACGGCTGAAGCATTTTTGTCAAATTAATTTGATATAATCAGATGACTGGAGACAGCTCTCGAAGCAAATTAAGCCAAGAAGAAGAAAAACGAAGAAGGTATTGACGGAGAACGTTCAAGATCTGCAAGCATCACAAGAATAGAACACTCAAACTCGTTTGTAACTATATTAACACACTGCGCGACGAGCGTCTCAATGCAATGTCACATAAATCGTGTAGTATCGTTTGCTAATGCCTGACTCGAAGAAGCATATAGACTTCGTATTAAAATACAATATTTGCATTAGCATTATCCATTGTTGCTGAGGTACGAAGGAGGTTAAGCAAACTGAAAAAAATAATCGCAGGCCTTCACAAACTAGTTTAAATTTAAAATAGAGGAGCTTGATAATTTGTTTTATTCTCGCTCAATATTGAATTTACATACTTACGAACGGAGCTCCCGTTAATCAGAGATGCAATCCAGGTTATCTTATAACGGCAAGACACAAACTCACAAAACTAGACGAGGTGCTGCGCAGCCTACAGCAACAGTGTTTAAGAGCCGATATGAAACCCACTCGGACACAAATGAACGCACTAATGTTAGGCAAGCTTATTTGGGGCGGATACGAACGATTGCTAGACAGCGAGGCGATTTATCTCAGAACACACGAGCGCTAGACCGAACCACCGCGGATTCATAGGCAGACAGCTGATACTGCTCTCACCAAGTTTTCTATTGACGTCAAATTGGTGTTATGTGATGACTGAAGACTTTTGATCACTTGCATTACTAGTGCTTGTAAACATCAATAACAGCCCTTGAGGCGTGACCAGCCTCTTATAAGACCTGTTTTGGTGTCAATACCGTAGCATTTGCTGGACGCTGACTTAAGATCGCGACCTCATGATAAAAACGAATACATGATGCCTTGAGGAGTCTAATGCATGTACTATACACTCATCTGACGTGTGTTTGGTCTCAGTTGGATTGAGAATTACAACAATTGCAATTCATACATCTTATTTTGCTTTGAGCTCAAGGTCATAAGAAATAACTTGTAACTAAAAAATTAAAACTGATTCTCTTTAATTTCCTTCTCAATGTCTAAGGAATAAGTTCTAATTCATAAATTTCGTGGGCTAAACATAACTTCCGCGGCCTGAATTAAAATACTCTTAGCGCTCCCATCAGAAGATACAAGTTAAATCCAAATGCAATTAATACAATGCAGGAAAATTCACAAACACAAAATTTTCACACAAAATACCCCGCAACATGAGAAACTCAACACATTCTTCACGCTGTGTCAAGTGATGTACAGCATCTTTTACCATTAGAATTTTGAAATT
The DNA here is from genome assembly GCA_014220935.1 of Platorchestia sp. MABIK. Classification (NCBI taxonomy): domain Eukaryota; kingdom Metazoa; phylum Arthropoda; class Malacostraca; order Amphipoda; family Talitridae; genus Platorchestia; species Platorchestia sp. MABIK. The sequence continues at coordinate 2,363 of JACJUY010008598.1, read as the reverse complement.
TTACGTTTCATAGACGTAGACTTTTGAACATTCTAGCTACATCCTCAGCGTTAGCCACCGTATAGTGTGCTCTGCAGTATTTGTACTGCACGCCCTACATTCCGTATGCCATCCAGTAAGCCTTACCATTAGCTGTAGATGTACAGTATGATGCCCAGTACGCTGTGCAGTTGCTGTGCAGTATGTTGTGGAGATGCTGTGCAGTGTGCAGTACGGTACGCTGTACAGCGTGCAATACAGCATGCTGGACAGTTTGTCACATACACACGAACAAGATGTATCGAGACGATGTCTTGAACATATCCCTAAAACTGTACTCTCTATAGTTACTCTATCAGTTAAACAAAACATATACCTATACCATACGTACGTTCTTCTCATTTTTTGTACATTTGTCTACCATTATGCACCATTATACGTATAATGTACACGGTTGAACATGTCTCAAGCCTGTCAAAAGTAAACCAGAGAAATGTCTCATTTATGTTCATGTTGACACTACGTGGAGGAACTGCATGATGCAGACGCAACTCTTCAAAAATGGAGTCATAAAGATATCAATTTTAAATTCATTATAGCAAACTAGTCCCAGTGTTGCCTTGCAAAATTTTTATGAATTTTTTACGAAGGCGCAAAGTTTACCTTTAAAAACCAGTCCCACGACACCGTGAAGCGGACTTCAATTATGCTGCTATATGATAGTTTTAGAGAACCTCAAGAAACTGCTTTATAATATCAGCTCTAGAGGACTTCAAGACTGCTACATAATATCAGCTCTAGAGGACTTCAAGGTACTGCTACATAATATCAGCTCTAGAGGTCTTCAAGACCGCTACATGATATCAGCTCTAGAGGACTTCAAGACTGCTACATAATATCAGCTTTAGAGGACTTCAAGACCGCTACATGATATCAGCTTTAGAGGACTTCAAGACCGCTACATGATATCAGCTCTAGAGGACTTCAAGACTGCTACATAATATCAGCTCTAGAGGTCTTCAAGACCGCTACATGATATCAGCTTTAGAGGACTTCAAGACTGCTACATAATATCAGCTCTAGAGGACTTCAAGACTGCTACATAATATCAGCTCTAGAGGACTTCAAGACTGCTACATAATATCAGCTCTAGAGGACTTCAAGACTGCTACATGATATCAGCTCTAGCTAGAGGTCTTCAATACTGCTACATAATATCAGCTCTAGAGGACTTCAAGACTGCTACATAATATCAGCTCTAGAGGTCTTCAATACTGCTACATAATATCAGCTCTAGAGGACTTCAAGACTGCTACATAATATCAGCTCTAGAGGACTTCAAGGTACTGCTACATAATATCAGCTCTAGAGGTCTTCAAGACCGCTACATGATATCAGCTTTAGAGGACTTCAAGACTGCTACATAATATCAGCTCTAGAGGACTTCAAGACTGCTACATAATATCAGCTCTAGAGGACTTCAAGACTGCTACATAATATCAGCTCTAGAGGACTTCAAGACTTCTACATAATATCAGCTCTAGAGGACTTCAAGACTGCTACATAATATCAGCTTTAGAGGACTTCAAGACTGCTACATAATATCAGCTCTAGAGGACTTCAAGACTGCTACATAATATCAGCTCTAGAGGACTTCAAGACTGCTACATAATATCAGCTCTAGAGGACTTCAAGACAGCTACATAATATCAGCTCTAGAGGACTTCAAGACACGGCTTTATCAGCTCTAAAGAGCGTTGCCATGTGAGCATGTCTTTAATTTCTCTCAGTCATCAGCTCCTTATCAGTAATCGGTGAAGAACAAAATTCCTCCAAAGTGAGCAAATAATTAAAAGTTCTCTGCTCGATTGACAGATGCAAATCATATTCTGTTAAGGCACACGCAACACGCGAAAAAGTTTTGGGCCATTCACTAAGCAACGTCTAATTTCTTTTCATTTTTAAGGAGGAAAATAAAAACGAGACCAGTGCTGCACAAAAACTTTTTATCTACAAGTTTTGCGAATCACTTGAACTCAATCCTTAACACGCAAAATTAAACAAAGGTTGAATTTATGCCACGCGTTAATTTTTGAGAGGGGAAGAAATATATATAGGTCCTGTACAAAATGCTGCAACAGAATGATTAAGGTATAAAAAATCAGCTCCAGATTCAGTAGTTTATTACGTTTGCGGAATGGTTTTAAACCTATTTAAAATTAGGTGCTCGTCAAATCTGCTGCAAGGTTAAAAGTCCGAGACAGGTCGAGGCAGAAGAGCGAGCGAACACCACGCAGGCACCGGACTCGCCGCAGCGGGCACAGACCCGAACAACCTGTGTGACAACAAAATTGTACGAATGTAATAGAAGTTGGTCGACAACT
>JACJUY010008597.1:5958-37249 GCA_014220935.1 Platorchestia sp. MABIK | reverse complement strand
TCTTGGGGGGGCTGCTTTTCTTTACCTGAAAAGAGGAGCCCGGAATAAAATGAACCTGTTTGCTCGTAAAAGTTTTAGAATATGAAATTCGGTTACCAGTGTTGTCGGAAATAAAATACAAAAATCAATTAAAACATATCGTAAAATGGCAAGCAAAGAAAATTTTACTAATCAGATAAAAACTTGTTTACAAATCTCATTCTAGACCATTGCACTCACTTGTTTTCCATGTTACATCAGACTAGTTTACGCTGGCGGCTGAGTGCTGCTATCCGACGTTATCGTACACGGAGTGTTGTATTTCTGTGTTGTTGCCAGACTTGCACCAACACAATCATATTTCTGTTTCCTAAACATAAAATCGTATTTGCAAAAAATTGCAAGTACATTAAAAACGGGATCAATCGCTCAACTTTAGTAATTAAAGTTTTTCAATCCACAGTTGAAGTGTAGTTGAGAAATTTGCATTGTCTATTTTTCCTTTGTTTTTACAGAATAGTTTAAAAATCACGAAAAACGTAAATGTCTTTTGTAAAAAAAAATATGCAGTCAGAGCACAGTCTTAATGATTAACCAACAATAATTGTTGTGAGCAACTAAAGCTAATTCAGTGTGGTGCTCGTATTGTAGATAATATCGCGACCTCCATGTTAGTAGCAAATTTGATTGGCAACGACCGTGTTGATAATAATTTGTTTTTATTTTTTTCCAATTTTTGTAGCTCTTAGATATATTGTACAAGAGAATATTGAAAAATTACTTCTTTCATTTCGTTACGCTTTTTTATTCAATGTTGGATACAATGCAGTCAAACTTCCACTGATCCATTACAGAAAGTCGCTGCCAAATTCAACCATGAATTAGCAGAGTGAATAATTGAAGAGCTATATTTGTACGAAAATAAAGAGTTAAGTTCGCTCGCAAGCATGGACTTTAGTTCATGTGTCACCATAAGCACTTGCGTAGGAACGACCTATATTGTCTGAACCTTCCTTAGCATTTAATATTCAGGTTTTCACCATCCAATGCAAAAATTAACTTCAAAACTTACCTTCAAATTATACACAGCTAGGAGGAAGAGAAAATATTCTGAGTGATTTAAAGACATGATTCTGTTACTTAAATTTTTGTATCAATGACTGGGCATGTAAGAGGAATTACATTGAATGGGGAACCTTTGAACGCCGAGCTGAATTTTCTTTTCTAATTTTTCATGAGAAAATAGTGTATTTTAATATCGTTTGTGTGAAAAGCTTTCATAAATTGTTTATGAAATTCCTAAACGGCATCCCTTTGAGTAACGGAAGTTACTATTTGTGTTGCGCACATCAAGTGAAAACACATAGAATACCACGCTTACATAGGTACTAATGTTAGACAATAAAATAAATTATTTAAATGAACTCATTTAAAACAACATGATAATAATTTAGTGAAAATATCGAAGTTAAAGATTTAATTTAATCAAAATTTCTCATAACAAACTTATTTGAAAATTTGTCGATCAGCTGTAACTTGCAATAACATTGGTTCTCGTTTTGCGCAACTCTCATGTTAATTGCTTTCACTCAAAGCAGTTCTCCTAATCTTTACAAATTTTAAGCAATCTTTACAAATTTTGATTTCATATAATGTATAGAGCCCGGATTTCTAGCATTTATCCTGCTAATGCTGTAACAACTATAAATGCAAGTAGAAAATGCATTTATGGCAAAATGATATTTACCATAAACGCTATTTTGATCAGGCACGAAGGCAAAAAGTAGTTATTTTGCAATAAATGACTATAAAACCTGCACGAACTACTGGCAGGCGGAAAAGAAAGGGAAAGAAAAGAAAAACCGTTCATTTCCAAAAAAAGTTGATACACGAGATGTATGACAACATATTGGGCCTTAACAATTTATTATTATAAGACGTCCTTAGACAAACGTACCATACAAGGCGTGCTAGTAGACAAACTATGCGAAGTGTACTGATAGAGACAAAATTTGCGAGGTGTGTTAATAGACGAACTATATGAGGTGTGCTAATAAACAAACAATACGAGGCGTGCTAATAGATTAAATCAAAAATATCATCTCATAGATATTTTATACTCCGAGAGATGGCAGACAACTTATGAATAATTTAAACACTTCTTGAGAATTCTTTGGAATTTCTTAATAATTAGTTGAAACGAAGTAAGAAAGAGCAAAAAACGCTGTACCGAAGTAGATTGGAAAACCCTCTTAAATGATTGGCAAGTAGTGAGAAAAGGTTGATCACAAAGTAATTTATAAAAAAAATCGCACAACACAACACGCACATCTAGAAACACATTAACAAATATCCAAGGAAAAATAATTTTTTTAGCTTGTTCAACATTCAAACGGAAAAATAATTTTTTCACGATTCCTATACTTAAAGTGCGCTTTATTTTATATGTCTATTTGGATTTTTCATTTTGTCAATTCACAGAAACGCCCTTTGTGGAAGTGATAGATCTATTTCTTTAATCATTTAGCGAGTGCAATAAATTTACAATGTAATAGACATTGAGGTTTTTCTTTTAAGCAAAAGAGGATAGTTTATAACAATGAAAATTTTTCCAGGTGTTAAAAATGGCCTCAATTTATGCTGAAGATTTGCAGTTTGTACCCGTTGCGCTTTCTCTTTCGTTATCTTGACATTTTCATTCACAAGTCCAGCTTATAAAAAACATAATCCATTTTTAATAGCTGCACATCAGGGTGGGTCGTATTGGGGGGTCAAAAACCCTTTTTTAGAAATCTGGTTTTGGGGTGTCGGAAAAAGTTGTGGAATGACGATGAAAGATTAAACGCAAAATATCAGGAAAATTAAAAATATTTTTGAGGTTCCGAAATGAGTTTTAAGGAAAACATTGTTTATTTACTCTAATTTTAATGTTTTAATTTTTTTCGCGAATCCCTGCTTAAAATACGTTTGGGGTATATTTATGCCATTTATCAAATCATTCTTGGATCTAGTGCAAAATTTCTACATAATATTATTCAATTGAGAGTTTTCGACATTGAATTTTAAATACAAATTTCAGGATTTTACGGGAGAAAAAATTTCAGCTTATTTTCTCTATTTTATTATGATTTTCATGTACAGATGATACAAACAAACCTGCAAGCACAAATTTAAACAATAATTAATCAATTTAATCATTTTCCTGCGAAAAAACAAAATACAAAATTTAAGGATAATGGAATCAATCATTTTACAATGTAATTTTTTTCGGTTCTAATCTTGATATTCGCTCTCATGATGCTAATCTGTTTCTAATTAACCCATATGTCTTGCTTCACAATCACAAACTTGTAGAGAAACTTCACTAACAGTTTTTACTACACGTTCCACAGTTTGGGTATGAAGGGGACATTTCAAATATAGATAAGATTCTTTTGTTTGGATGAAATTTTCGATTTCATCACTAGTGAATTGCTTCGTTACGGGATGTTCAGTTACCGTTTCAGATTGCCAATTAATCAAGTTGGTGTTTTCGCCGCTCTAAACATTCAATTTAGGTAACTCGAAAGATCGCATTGGAGATCCACTGCTTTTGAAAAAGGATGGACAATTTTTTATTCTCCTCCGACCCAACTCCCTGATGTGAGGTTTCTTATCAGTTAACATTTCTAATGATATGTTCTCGTTGTGTACAAAGAACGCATTTCAAAGTACGCATTTCCCATGACAACAGGTGGAACAATTTGTTTAACATAATCAGTTAGGTTTTTCATAAGAGTTATAACGTGTCAATACATGTTTTGCTCCTCTGTTTTTATCTTAAACAACATTGAGCATGTACTCACATCACAAAATTTGTTATTAAAATTGAAAAAATCAGAGAAATCTCCAATTTCTACATCTGTATTGGACTCATCACAAATAATTATTTGCTCAATAACTGTGCTGACGCTAGATGTAGAGGCTTATAACGAATTACATGAAGCTGTCCTCCTTTCATCTCTCCTTGCGAATATGTTCGAGACAGCAATGTCAATTGAACCGATGAACATTTTCCTCTCATTTTGCTGATCTAGCATGAAAGTGAGTTCAGTATTGGGAATATATTTTCTTTAGAACACGAGCATACATATCAGCACACTTCCAAGTGAGCCAACTGCCATGTAGCGTGAGCGGCGTGACGCTTTTGTTTCTGCCCATCTCGTCCTGAATACGTTTAGAACGTGTTCCAAACCTTCTGAACGTTGTTGTACTGTTTTATTCTGATGTTCGACAATCGTTCTTATTATTTATGTTTTATTTTTCTCATTTCAAGTGCCATGAAAAATATTCTGAATGAAAAATCACAGTAAATGTATTATTTACTAGCGACTTGAAACTTTAGATGCATTTTAGAACCTCGAAATGTTTGCCGATTTCGGTGAAATTCAACATAGTATGTTATTTTAACATGTAACAACTTTCCATGATACCCCTTAAATGAATTTCAAAAATTTTGGTGTTAGACCCACCCTACTACCCATTCAGAAACCTGCTAAATTGTAGCCAAAACTTGCCAAGTCTTACGTGTTATTTTGCTTCAAATAAAAATTATTTTGCCATCATATCTGCAAAACCCCCTTCATTACTGCTATTTTGACTGTATTTTTGACGTTATTATGACCACTTTTTTAGGACAAGAAATCCGGGCTCTAATGATGCATTCATAAATGCATATATATTTTTTATTTTTGCACACGTACACATATATATTTACAATTATACAGTATATCATATGATTTTCATACAACATTTATACATTTATATACATTCACACACGCGCATTTTGTTTTAGAATCGTCATCTTTCCGTTGCCAACCTACGATTAGCAGCTTTTTATTTAGCTCTGTATTATGATTTTTTTTCTTTTTTATCGTGTCAACTTCTAGTGCGCCCTGACATCTGGCCCCTTGTTGTAGACAATTGATTCTAGAACAAAATGTGAACTGAGTTATTGTCGTTTCCGTCGTGTGGGTCGACGTGTGGGTTCGAGGAAAGGGGCTGTCTTCTGTGCAACTACCTTTCCGGGGAACTGGCTTTTCCGCGCAGCTGCCCTTCCTAACTAAGGGCTTTCACACGATCAGTTTTTCCGTCAGTCACACTGACACTCGCGGACTGCAGTCAAAACACTTCTCAGGTAGCAAAATTTTTTGACCTAATATTGAGCCGATATACAGTCTCAATATTGACTGGATATTCAAAATGAACATTGGGGAAATACCTTATTTTGGAAAATTAAGTTGATATTGGAAAAAAATATTGGCCCAAAAACAATATTATCATCAACCCAATATCAATTAATTATTGTGTAAATATTGATTAGATAATGAGGTGTTCCCTACAATATCATTGGATTGATACCCAATTCTTGATATAAGGTTGATATTGGTAAAACAAAATTGTCCCGATAATGATATATTCACTTCTCCAATATATCAGCTATTGATTGTCACTATGGACTTGATACCGAGGTTGTTAGACCATATGCAGCTGCTTCCGCCATTGAGTTCCGTTAGCGGCGTGAAGCGGCGGCCTTGCGTGTACTTCCCCTCCACTTGGTATCGGTGATACGCAGAGGAGAAATTAAAAGTTTGAGTCGTAAGAATTACCATTGGGTGTATACCAAAGTTACTGAGCATACATAAGTAGACTAGAATTGAGGTTTGAGGGGTTACTAACGTAAGGCACTACAAAATGTTCCTTAGAAAAATACAAGGTGGTCGGACAACCTGTACATGCAGTTTGATCCCGTCAAGTATGCGTAATTGTTCAATATATAGACATTTATTGCCATAGTAACATATGACAAACGATTTTAGCATATTTTTTTGAAAAAACTAGACCTTCGAAACTCATTAGACGACTGAAAAAACAAGAAATGTGAACCTGTGATTACACTAATTGTAATTTTACATATTATTGTAACGTATTCACATTTCTTGATATCTGTCAAATATATCTGCACTCATTAATGACTGAAATAACTATTCATTAGCTTAATTGGTACATTTTATACAAATTACTCCGTGTTATTGGCTTACGATATCACCCAATGTTTGGGCAATAATAATTTATATTTTAACAAATTTTATTAAATTGCGAGATTTTTAATTATTATGAGATAGTTTCCACTTATTTGAATGTCATACAAATACATATGCACTGTTAGTTTAATATTAGAAATAAAACTATTTACTACATTGTCCCAATAACAAGTTTATGTCATAAATAAGTATATCTTTCTTCGATATTGTCTTGTTATTAGCAGGGTTGCGGAGTCGGAGGAATAAATTTGCGACTCCAACTCCGATTCCGACTCCGCCTCTTCAGAATTTTGCGACTCCGACTCCGACTCCACCTTTCCAGAATTTTGCGACTCCGACTCCGACTCCACCTTTCTAGAATTTTGCGACTCCGACTTCGACTCCGACTCCACCTTTCCAGAATTTTGCGACTCCAACACTGACTCCACCTAATCATCATTTTGTGACTCCAGCTCCACCTATTCACAATTTATAAGATCAATAGTACTATTTGCAGGGTGTTGCTACCTGTACATATGGTTATTATGATCGTTTTTTCCGAACGACTTTTAAATTGGCAATAGAATTTTAAAAATCAAGTTTTACAAATATATATCAACTAGTGTACATGATTCTTCAAAAATGATGGGATTCGATAGTTTCATTTAAAAAAGTCGCAAGATATCGATGACAAACAAATAGATTCACCATAATAGTACACGAGATTATAATATTCTTTTACTTGTGCACTGGTGAAACTTATATCACACATGCGGTCATCTAGCATCCTTATGAACGTCACAGACGCACACACCAACCAAGCAAGCAGCAACTGTGTATTATATTTAAAATTATTATTAGCAAAAAAGTTTTCAACAAATTTGTCATGCCTTTTTGCAACGATAAGTTGCATTTTCTCAACATTAGATTCCATTTTCTAGTAAAAGTTTTTACATAGAAACAAAAGTGAGCAGATGCCAGGTTTTTCATATCATTTGAATGGTATTTATGATGCCATCCAATCAAGCTGATTCCCATTCTAATAAAATGGGGTAATTGCTCACAAAAACGAACATTTATCTATAAATTGATGGAAACACCTAGCGTTCATTATATGTGTAGGGTATTTTTTTGTGCTGAGAAATTTCCACCATAGGTTGAAAACTCAAAATGAATAAATTTTTACGAAGGATAAAATGCCCAAAACTCCTTAGTTTTGAAATTATAAGGACTTAATGAAACTTTGAAACCTAAAGTATGATACGACGTTCGCGACAATGTAAGCGCTACCTTTTTCACTTCAAATTAATCCAAGTTAAGTTCAATTTAATCCAAGTCAAGTTCATTTTAGTCCAAGTCAAGTTCGAATTAATCCAAGTCAAGTTCAAATTAATCTAAGTCAATTTCAATTAAACCCAAGTCAAATTCAAATCAATCCAACTCTAAATTAAGTTAAGAATTGACACAATCACTCGTTAATTAGAGCACTTTTTACATTTAATATGTTTCCATTAGATATGATGAGCAAGACAATCGTTTTTCCTTTCAGCAAGGAGTACATAAAACTTCCCCCTGTGTCACAATCTAAAGACAAGCGGTCGTAAAATGTCACAGGTCCCCAGCATCAGGAGGCAGAATGTGATTCAGATCTTTGACCGGCGTGAAAGACACCAGTCAAATATAATATATAACTAGTTCACTTTGTATTGTACAACTCATTGAAGTTATTTTAAAATTCAACATTAATGGTAGTATGCATTATTCAAATATTTATGTTCAAAAGGTAATTTTTTATTACACATAGCAGTATCGGGAATTTATTTAGACTCATTTTATAATTCACATGCGTGAAACTTCATTTTATCACATGTATGAAATAATATGCATGCGAATGCATAAGATTACTATTGGACGTAACGTAGATTTCATTTTTAAAAGCAATATACAAATGCGATTCACTGAGTACTTATGTACGATTCCGTTTGAGTACAATTTATAGGAGTACATTACTACACTCATACATTCCTGCATTAGCATTGAAAATGTTGCCATCCCATCACATTAATAGGCCAAGGCAAATATGTCATCTATATCGTTGAAAAAATTGTAGCTTCTTTTTACGAAAATTGTTTGAACGAGCGAAAAAAGGGCTTCGTTGTAACATTTTTTGATGAATTAAATCTACATATCGTCCAATGATAATTTTATGTGGTAGCATGTTTATATGATTTTATACACGTGATAGAGTGAAATTTCACGCACATAAATCTCTACTTGAGTGTAAAAAATTCATCGATACTTCTATATGTGCAAATGTGTAACACAAAATTATCTTTTGAACATAAATATTTGCATGAATGCAAACTGCCATAAATGTAGAATTTAAAAACATCTTTAGTGAGAAGTTTAATAAGAAGTTTTCATAATTGACTTGTATCTTTTGCGCCGCTCAAAGATATGAATCACACTCTGCCTCCTGATGCTGGAGACAGCACATTTTACGTTGGCTTGTCTTTAGATTGCTACACCGTACACCGGCAGAAATTTTATGAATTCCTTGCTGAAAGGAAAAACGATTGTCTTCCTCATTACATACAATAGAGGCAGAATTCGTACAAAAAACGCTCAAATTAACGAGTGATTACGTCAATTCTTAACTCAACTGAGCGTTGGTTTAATTTGAATTTGACTTGGATTAAATTAACCTTGACTTACATTGATATGAAGTGAAAGAGGTGAAGTCATGATAGTTCTTACCCCATTGAAACTGTTTTTTTTTTAAATTTTCACAATGATAACTGCAAGCATTTTACGGTTAGGAAAAGTATCTGCAATTTCAAGCTATTAAGCATTAAATAATGTTTGCACGTTTTGGTAATTTAATCAAATAGCTACTAAAGTTACTCAGTGATTCAGTGATGACTTAGTGTTAATTTCCTAACGAACATTTAAATCGCAAATTTTTCGTAATGGTGAAATGCTTGCAGGTTTTATCGTAAAAATAAAAAAATAAACTGTTTTACTGCGGTCGGAACCATCAAGACTAGCGTTAAAACAAACATCGGCATCTTAGGACGCTTTATTTCCAGATACATATTTAAGCCTGATACATATGATCTTAAGCATTGGTTTTTCAAATGTCTTATAACTAACACTATATATAGGACACCACGACGGTTCCCCCGTGAAGCCGGTACCCATTTCCGACACCTGGGTTGAGTGGGGTATTGTGCTTGAGCTCTCCCTTATACCCAACGGGGAAAATCGCCGCGCCAGTGCCGGGATACGAACCCGGGCCTCCAACATGCAAGGCCGATCCCTTAACCACTGTACCACCGCGACATAGGCGCGCACGAGAACTCCTACTTTGAGTTTTAAAGTTTCTTCAAGTCCTTATAACTCGAAAACCAAGGAGTTTTGGCATTTTATCATTCGTGAAAATCGATTTATTTTGAGTTTTTGTACCTATGATTGAAATTTTTCCGGACAAAAAAAAACTAAATAGTGTTGATTTTTCGTATCAAATAAAATGTCAAGTGTCTCCTTAAACACAGAAATAAATAGATTTGGGTATTTCCTGTGAATAACTTCTATGTTATTACAATGTTCAATTCAGTATTGAACAAAAAAAATTGGTTGGTTGGTCTGTCTTTTTCACGCTCTGAAAGGATGCTTAATGACCGTATCTGTGGGACGCGTTTTATCAGTGCACAAGCACAATAATATTTTAATCGCGGGTAGAATTAGAATGGATTTATTTATTTGCCATCCACATCTGAAACATTTTTTGTATAGCGACAAATCGAATCCCGTCATTTATGACGGGTCGTGTACACTATTATATACATATATTACTGACAGGTGTCTTCTGAGCAGGCAAAGTAGGCAGTGCATACCCTGATAAGCATAGGTAAGTATCAACAGTTTTTTTCTATTCCTAAGTGTGCTCCGATTCAACGAAATTACAACAGTTGATTCAATTACTAAGCTTAAAATCCCGAAAATTATGATATATCACACATACATGTAAATAAGGTAAGCAAGATTTGCACACATCCTTTTATTCTCTGTACCTACACCATGCGGGGTAACAATGCAGAAAAGGTAACATTATCGCTCAACACTATTTTAAATCGCAGCTATAATAAGTAAAAGTTGCTCCGCTTTCGTCGCAGGGGTTTGACGTTTTCGGAACGTTTTGTTTACGAATAAAAGCCACTTTTAGCTTCTTTGTGTGCAATATGATACCATCTTTTATTCTCTTTTTACTTTTTACTATTTATTTGACACTTTCTTATTTTAATAAACGTCCACGTTCTTTTCATTTTGTATTTTTGGTGAAATTTGGAACGTTTTTAGCAAAAAAATTGTACAATCGCATAAATGCAACAATCATTGCAGCAGAGATAGTGCATTGCTTTCAGTTACAATATGAGCGTGACTAAGTGATGTATTTGCTATTGTTGTGATATTATTTCACTGCAGCTCTTTCACACTGTATTTTATTTCTTCAAATGTCCCAATACCGATTTTGATTACCTTCCAAAATTTCCAAAAATTTCTTTAGAAAAGTCATTAATTATATAATGCTGAGAAACAGACACTATTTCAGTTCTTAAAATTGTGAAAACATTGTTATATAAATCTCAATTTCAGCGCATGCTTACTTAGAAACTGGGGAGTGATCAGAAGATAAAATTAAACATGAAAATGGAATGTTAAAATACAATACAGCTCTTGAAGAACCAAACAAAATTCAAGGAATAACTTTAGAAATGAGCAGAAATTTTCATTATTTACACATGTTAACTTAACCTAAAGACAAGGAAGCAAACAAAACAAAGAAAATTTTTTTAAGAACATAGATACTATCTATAGCTGAAAAAATCAACTAATAATATAATTATTAACATCAAAATGAGCTAATTGAATTTTGATTATCATTAGCGATTACGTAACCTGAAAACTAGAACTCTTTATGTATCAGACCATAGCTTCAGGTTTCAACAAAGACCAGTCATTGTCAATGTATCACAACCTAAAGACTAGAAATATTTTTGATCACGACATAACTTTTGGTTACTGCAAAGACTAGTCATTATCAATCAATACACCAAAGCATAACCAAAAGAAAGCCTAGAAAAGATCGTTATAAGGAACCATTGGTATAGAATATGGACGCAGTAGGAGCGTACAGAGTTACCACTCTTAAGGTGAGTACAATGTATTACATCAGCTGAGCTGTTCTGCAAGTAACTTGCAACACATTAACTACTTGTTTCTAGGTCCTATGTTTTAATTGAAGGGGGAGTGAGAGAAACAGAATGAATTTGCGATGCTTTAAATTAATAATTCCGGCTTTATCACTGTAATATATACATAATTGCTCCAGTGTGAAAATTAAACTCCGCACTTGTAGTTATCACATATATATGTGCGTGCGAACCCACAATGACTAGATATCAATGTCGATTGGCCGTATTAGGTGATAGGTATAAATATGCTGTTTCGAGACTCGAATAAAATAATAAATAAAAACATCGCGAATTTTTTGCTTTTCAGTAAAGTATTTCAGCTCTGCTTTGTTTACTTTCGGTTTTAAACAATTATAGATAATTTTTGCAAAATTTAGAATCGAAGACACCAGAAAATAGCGACTCCAACCTCGACTCCACCACATCCGAATGAACGACTCCGACTCTGACTCCGACTCCACACACATTCAGACGAGCGGCTCCGACTCCGACTCCGACTCCACACACATTCAGAAAAGCGACTCCGACTCCGACTCCGACTCCACCCTAAAACATGCGACTCCGGCGACTCCGACCCCCGACTCCGACTCCGACTCCGCAACCCTGGTTATTAGCCTATTATTGTAATCCAAGATTACAACATCGGGTCAATAAATAATTATCAACCCAATATTAGCCTAATAATTTCTTGCTACCTGGGTTGCGTTCACACATACGTTCTCGTGACTGAATTGGCGCACCGCTGAGCGCTGACAAGCTTAGCAGTAGTTCACTTTGCGTTGTCGAGAGAGGTGCGTCGTGTCCAAAGCCAACTTACTCATCGCCTTGGCGGTAAAAAATAGGAAGAAACTCCTCAAATAGATAGTTGGTATAAGACTGGCTGGCTAAATATCGAAAAAATGGGAGTGGTGACCTTATTTGCAGGGAGTTAAGGCTAATATCAGGATTTCGTTCACTAATTATTTGCGCATTCCTCCTTCTTTTTTCAGCATATGTAAAATTTGGTCACACCAAATCTAACAACTTCTACGAATGTGATAATCAACTTCATGATAACTTCAAGTGCAGGTGACATTTTTCGCCCGTTCTATACAGTTGCTCATGTACCAGTATGGGTGCAGCTCGAAAAAAGTTTTTTTTTTCTTGAAGAACTGTATTCGTTCATTCCTAGCATCATAGTGACTTGGATATAGAAATAGCAATTGAAATTTCACGCAAATTCTTTAGAACTGTATGATAGAATGCACACGTAAATCTCGAATCCGTACGCAGATATTCTAAAATACAATGACACCTCTCAAACTACAGCGTGATAATATCTTATTTTGTGTGTGAATGTGACAGTGGTGCGGTAAACAAATAAGCGTTTTGATTTATTTCACGAAACATTTTTAAGATGAAATTAAATTTTAGGGAGATTTCAAATACAAAGATTTCGAAATTATTATGAAAATAATACTTATGGATGAATATTGATTTGTTTGTATTCAAATAAACAAAAATAATATACCTATGTAGTATCCCATGTGTAAATATTAAATATGAATGATTTTTTTTTGTAAATGGCGTTGACACTACTACAGAACGAATGCATTACGATGCGCTTGTAACAAAATAAACTCTTTTGTCCCAATTTTCTGCAAACTGATATATTTCTTGGAAGCAAACGTTCTAAATTCTTTCCTAAACTGGCTTCAAAGCGTATTAGTATGAATAAAATCACAAACGCATTGTATAAAAACATTTGCTTCTAGCATTCAGACCAGATGGTTTCGACTAAAACAATGTCATTATCAGTGAATACCATCTGTAAACAGAAAAAACATACATACCGTTTTTTAAAGTAGAGAAATATATAGCAATCACATATAAAGAAATTCTAAGATATAGTGAATAGAGGAGCGGCTGATTGGTCGATATTTAAAACAGGCCTAAGTTTAAAAATGTACAATGATTCTAAAATTCGCAAATCAGTATTGGAAGTACAATCTAAAATTTTAAAATGATTCATAGATAGAGGATGGTTGGTGTTGTCACAGTGCTGTCTAGGGGATGAATGAGGTGCGACTGAAAGCGGGAGTTTGGTTCGGAAAGATTTGCAAAGATGTTGATAGAATTTAATGGCGGACTGTTTCTGCTCACTCCCAATGTAGGAGCTCTGGCAAGCTCCGCATTGAAATTCATAAATAATATTGGAGAGTAACACAGAAGGCAGTCTGTCTTTGAATTGAAAGAAAAATTTTTTATAGAGTGTTTATTCTTTCATGATATATGGAAATCCAAATGTGGGTAATACTTCGCTAAAACGTCACTAAAATATTTGGTCATTGAGTATGAATTTGGACCAAGGAATGGCAGTGATACGAAAATCTTGTGCTTATCCACCGTGTAAACCGGAGGTTTCGGTACAAAAATTCTGTTAGGAATTTACGAAGAATATTACTAAACATCGTGTGTGGGTAACCATTATTTTTAAAATAGGCCCGGAGGATATCAGTTTCTCGTGAAAAAATGTTGAGGGAAGATGAGAATGAATATGCTCTGTGAATAAGCGTTTTGATACTATTGATTTTGAATATCATAGGGCAGAAACTGAAAAAACTACACCCTAAATCATTAAACGTGGGCTACCGATAAATTAAAGTGGAAAAAGTTGCATCAGATTTCTGAATTTTGACATCTAAAAACGCCAGAGAATTGTTTGATTCGCTTTCCATAGTAAAATTTATCTTTGCATAGTACGTATTTGCATGATTTAGGAATTAATGAGCATGCGTTTGGTGATTAAAAATAGCAAAGGTGTCATCAAGGTAACGTTTGTAAAAAATAGGCTTAAACTATATTGGGCACTCTGTGAGAAATTTAGTTTTTAAGTGACACAGAAAAATGTTAGCTAAAATAGGGGCAAGGGGGTTGCCCATTGCAAGTCCTTCGATTTGTTTATACAGTTTGCCTTGAAAGTAGAAATAGGTCTCAGTCACTGCTAATTTTAAAAGTTTTAAGAAATTTGTACGATCAAATCCATTGTACACATGATTAGATGAAAAAATACTATTGCACACAATTTCAAGGGTTTCCAACAATGGAACGTTAGTATAGAGCGATGATATATCATAACTGACCATAAAGTAGTTCGGTTTCACTGGAATTGCAGTTAGTGGCTCAATGAACGCACGAGAATTTCGAGCAGTATATTGGTTAACAGACAATTGTTCGATGAGAGGAATTAGGAATTTGGCAATTTAAACATGGGTGTTCTAAAAGCGGCTAGAACAGGTCTTAATGGTATAATGATTTTGTGTACCTTTGGCAGTCCATATAGAATTCCATGGGCGGATCCTGTCACAAATAATTTCTTGTAGATTTCCTCCGTAATAACACCAAGAGAGTTTTTTATAGGAATCTATTTATTTTATCTTCCAATCGTATGACTAATGCAAGATGGTCTGATTCAGTAATCAAGTTAAATTTGCTGACATCGGAAATTACACATAACATTTTACGAACATAATACCCTTTGTTCAAGAGTACTACCACTCTTCCCTGGCCAGGCCTGCGAATGACAAAATTTTCCATATTACCCAACCCTCTGAGAATCTGAAAATCACGTTTTTTAAAAATAGGGCTGAAAATCTTATTCGACCGAAAGCTGTAAAATGCTTCACATGCCTTCTTCTTGATAATTTTAGTGACAAGATCCATATTGCACATCTCTGTTGGAAGTTTTGATTTTTAGTATTCGGACAAATTTTTCGAATTGCAAGAAATAAGAGTAAAAATTTAAGTTCGTCACAGGTAGATTAATGCTTTTCTTCAGACCATTCTCATCAAAACTAATATTGTGTTGCTTCATTGCTTCAATAACATATTTGAGAGACTAGTTTCTTTTATCTCTGCTCTGTATTCGCTTTACACTTTTCACAAAGCAGGATGCATCCGAAAATAGCTAATAAAAGAAGCTGGTACTTCTTGAGGCCAGGCGAAGAGCATTTGATACGAAGGAGCGACGACCACCATCTTTAATAGACGCCGGATGGGCAGAAACTGTCGCGCAAATAGGAGCAAAACAGCAGTCAAACCCCGTCAGTCAATGAGTGATGAGTAGAAAGCAAAAGAGCACGCTGGTCCAAATATGGTATTGCGGAGCTGTGAGTGTCAGTGTGACTGAAGGAAGAACTGATTGCGCATAAGCCCTTTAATGTTCGTGAGGGTGACACCTACGCCGTAACCAGTCCGTTAGAGCAACAGAAAAAAAATCATGTTTCCTATCTGCGGCAGCCCCGTTAGGAAGACGTACAACTGTCTACGCAGTGTGATTCCGCTAGGACTTTTCAGGGTAATCCCTGATTCTCCGAACTACGACAGTTGCCTCCCTTTGCGAGAAAACTATACAGGATAGTTTGTCCTCCTAAGGTGGACCCTTAAACCCCTTTTTAGGCGTGGTGTCTTTAAACTAAAGCCTGTGTGAAAAGAAGAAAGGAAGCTCTTATGACCTTTGATTCGGATTGTTTATTGATGAATCTCATTACAAATTCTTCTTAAATACTCTGATACATTTCTGCGAAGACAATGCTAAATTTCTTGTTGAAAAAATAGCGCGTACAAACATAAACTATTAGATCATGCAGCTGTTAAGCCATCGCCATGATAGGTCGACTGGTGCCTCTGAACTACGGAGGGAAAATAATGCTTCCCTAGAATAAAATAAGCTCGAGTATCATAGATACTTGCGAAACCGACTTCTGTCAAGATCTTCAAATTTTAGTTAGTTTGTTAGCTCATGGCTTGTTAGCTCATAGCTTGTTAGCTCATAGCTTATTAGCTTGTAGATTCTTAGCTCATAGCTTGTTAGCTCATAGCTTGTTTGTTTTGGCTCAATCGCTTTTCGCTGGACTTATTCGCTGCTTCGCTGTAGCTTCTTCTTCACTCAGCAATCTGAAATTTCCAGATTTACTCGAAACTATGCACCGTAACAAAAAATTAACTGTTGACAAATCTCAACTTAATAAATCAAAGTTAGCAAATCTGACTTTCTTTCCGGTTTCTGAACCTTAGATGGATTCCAATGGAATACTCAGCCTCAGAAATTATAGCTTTCTCAGTCAGCAAATCTGACTTTCTCTCCGATCCCTGAACATCAGGAAGATTCCAACGGAATAACCAGCCTCAGGAAACACGTCTTTTTATCGATCAACTAACTACCCTCAGGTATCCCTAAGACAGGGACGTTATCATAAGGGTGGCGCGCGATCAAGAACCATTCACGTTAACCATCAGCAGCAAATACATGTAAAATTTTCAAGATACTAAGTGAGGTAATCAAACTAATATTAAGATATCGAAATAAATACAAATGAAACTTAAGGGATAACTAAAGTAAATACAAGCATGAACCATTAGCGTAGACACATTGAGCTAGGGGGTAACTCATCTATTTTTCACTGTGCCACAGGCTAAACACTTGAAAGAGAGCATTGTAACTCATCTTTCTGTCTTAAGGGGTCACTTTTGAATAATGAATTCGAGAACCTAATGCGTTGCCGCACAGTTAAACTTTCAGAGAATGCTCATTCATGCTAAAACTCCTCCATATATTGATGTGAGAGTGTACCCAGAAGGTCATGGGATTTTTTGACTCATCAATTCGGTGCCTCATTAGCATACTAATTAAATATATTTGATTGAGTGGATTTCAATAAATTTGATATCATATAGTGACAACTGACTTATTTCTTTCTAAGTACGAAGTTTCATGACGATCCGGGTTCAGTTCGCAGATTTAGAGCGGCTCAAAGACGGGTTCCTTTCAATGCCCTTCAGGGTTTGGTGTTCCCTTAAATCTCCAGTGGATATTACGAGCTCTCCAGGCCCAGAAAAACGTTTTTAGCGATAAAGAACGAACGATTTATCACATCGCTAAACTCTTTAGTTGACGTTTTTTAATCCTTGCTTCAATGCCATGTCATCTCATTATTTTCGGGCATTCACGCAATTACATACACACACAAGTGCGTATTACGTGCGTGCTATTGTTGGTACCACTTGAGCACGTGAGCACTTAGAAACATATTTCTCTGGTACATCCGCACTCATCTCACAATTTCTACGGACATGCGTTCGGAATTTTAAGGAAATCCGAAAATAAGTAATTCATTACGTTTGTTCGTAAGTATATTTGTTCGCATTGGCGGAAGTACGCATGATTGTAGGTGCGAACGAACGAATGAACAAATGGGAGGACGTCGCACGTGAGAACGCACGTTCATGCGTTTGCACGTACGAAAGGATGGAAGTACGTACGTATGTAAGGACGCTCATAAGTAACTCCGTACTCTCGGTATTGGGTACGTACGCACTTACACAGGTGTATCTGAACGGGTCAATTGTTTGCATGAATCGCAAACTGATAAGGAACCTAATTAAAAACGAGAAAAATTCGGAGGATATTAACCATACTTAATAGGAATACGTTTCGGAATCCCACTCCATTATCATTATCAAAAAGATACAAATCATTATATCTGAAATGAAATATCGAAAACAAAATGTTGAAAGGAGTTCTTAAAAGATATCACGAAAACAAAAATCTGTCAAACAAAAAAAAAGAAATTGAGTCATTACAATATATCACGAAAACAAAAAATGTTAAAGAAATATAAAATTGAAAAGATTGCTGTCTAGTTACTTTTTCCAACGGTTACTTTTTGCATCTCATATCAATAAGGGTTACAAAATGTGTTTAACCTACATTTATGTTCATTGTGAATTTGAATTTTTACGCACATATTTTACAACAAACAGTTTTCCTTTGAGTGTCATTAATTCGCAAATTAAGAAATTTCTTTCGAAGCAATACGGGTCACAAACTGTTGAAAAAAAACAATAAGGACCATCTATACTGCTCACTTCCGTATTTTGGAGCACCTTCTGAGAAACTGTCAAGTGAATTTAAATTACTGTTTGAAAAATACTTTCAAAACATTCAGTTACGCGTCGCTCTTGTTAATAATTTTAAGGTGGCTTTTTTTCCGGTATAATAAAGCGCTTCCGATTGATTTGCGAGCCTCTCTGATTTATTCTTACAGTTGTGAGCAGTTCACATCATCGAATGTCGGAATGGTGTCACGGAATTTTTATATCAGAATGGCAGAGCATCGGAGTAGAGGCTTCGTACTGGGATCCAACTAGCACACCCCTCTCAGTCCGCAGTATGCAATCATTCCGAAAAATGCAATGTACCGATACCCTCTACTGACTACAAAATTTTAGATTCTAAACAAAATCCTCATGACCTTAGGATTTTAGAGTCGTTTCAAATCTTTAGGCGAAAAGCGGCTCTCAGCAATACCGACAGTCAATACCTGTTGCAAATTGTAACTAGATAGCAATTTTTTCATTTTTTATTTTTCTGTGACAAATTTTTGTTTTCATTATATCTTTTAATAACTCATTTCAACAATTTGTTTTCTATCTTTTACTTCAGACATAATGTCAAACTGATGGTGGAGCGTGACTCAGAAACGTTTTTCTATTGAATTTGGTTAATTTTCTTGAAATTTTCCAAGTTTTTGAGTTTTTCGTGCACAGGTATGTGCGCACATAAGTTCGTAAGTCCCTCACTTGAAAAAGTACGTGCGTAAGTACGCACGAACATCTTTCCTAATAAAGTACGCTTGTAGGTATGAACATGCACGCGTATGGATGCACGAACCAACTCACACAAGCGAGTACGGGGCACGTAAATAAAACTACACGTGTACACGTACGCAAGTATTCATATCTATTCGTATACATGTACTCGCACGCACTCACGTTTGCGAGTACGTTCGTGCGCATGTAAGTAAACATATATTTTTATTAGCACATTCGTCCGTGCCTGCGTTTGACACAAGTACGAACTCGTGTAATTTAGTACGCACGCACGCAAGTGTATCTGCAGTTCGTGTTAATCTAATTATTTAATAATCTATCACATCAAATGATTGCTAAATTCCAAATTTGCCTCTTTTTCCATGATAAAATACGGCTCCTCCTTCCAACCCTCTCTGTTGGCCATACAAACGGAGGGTAGGAACTGGGGCGACGCTTGCGACGTTCGCATCGCACTCGGCCGAATGTGACCTGCTCCTCTGCTGCGCTGCGACGGCACCGAACAGCTCGCTCAGCGAGGTCGGTTCACTTCAAAGAATTGCAAAGCAGAAATGCACACCGCCCTCCAACGCCAAAGCACCGCACCAGATCCTGTTCCAGCGCACCGTAACGCTGAAAACACCCGCCCAAAAATACACTTCTGCTTCGATACGGCGCCAGGCAGACGCCGCCAGCCGCGGTAATATTGCGCTAATAGGCTCTTGCCTTTTCCAATGTTGGAGCTAATTTTTGATTGGGTAGACTGCATGAAGTCAAATGTTATTTCAACAGTTAGCGCGTAAAGTGAGAACACCCTGTATCGCATTTGCCCAATAGTCAAAGCCGAAAGCTTAAATATTGTCAGTCTACAACATCTGAATATCGATTTAATATCGAATTTCCAGACATGACTTCCAAAGCTTATTTTATTTATTGGAGGGCAGGTAATTAATCTGCAGGGACGAGTAGTATTGGTAATAAAAATCGATGCTCTGAGGTAAACCAGTTTCATCCTAAAATTACATTCACATCGCTATCGAGTAAAAGGTAAACAGTGTTGATACAAATAGTTTTTTGTTAGCTCCGACAATGTGTTAGCTCCAACAATGGCTCGTCGCTTCCAAACAAATGTTGAACAGTTTTTTTAAATCAAAAAAGATCCCCAAAAATCGCGCGCTGCTATGGTTATATTTATTTCAGAGCTTGCAACGTTCCTGTCTGACACGCTTCGTTCACGAGTAGAATGTCATGTTTGATGCCAGGCAGAATGTTCTATGGAAGAACTTAAATTAAAATTTGTTGTACAAAAGACCTCACAGGTTAGCATGCTCATTGATCCAGAGAGCGGGGATGAAAAAATGCTGAAATATTTGAATATCCATTCACTGCAGCTAATACTATCTTGGTGACAAAACCAACCACAAAAATTAATAAAATTGATTTTTTCACGTTTTTCTAAGAAGGTGCTTTTTAAGTGTGCAGGATAAAAGATATATAAGACAATTTTTTAATACAGTAGAATCACCGAAAGCAATTTTCAATGGCTTTTAGGATTTCTCACTGAAAATGAAGGCAACAGCTGTTCAAATAAAAGTATTGTTGACCCGCTCGTGAGTTGAAACTTGCCAACATCGAAAAGTGCTTTCAACATTATGTAAATGTCATTCCTTTTGGGCAGAAGAAATTTGCGAGAGGAATACAGACATCACTGTACTAAATATTTTACTTTAAAAATATACATCAAATCCCTTACGAATTTTTAAGGAACTGTAATGTTATTTTTAGAGAAACAACGTTATCATGAAGTAAATAGTGAGTGCCTTACAAAGTATTTCAACACCAACTTTAATATGCAAAATTAGCAACAGAAATTGAAAAAAATCAGTGAATGTGGAAAACTCATTCAACTTTTGTTACTGTAAATTTCCCTTGTGGCCAATTTAACTTATTTCTGGGGACTTCTGTTGAATTCGTATTCGTGCATTAGGTTGTGTTATTCAGTTCATGTATTGAATAAATTTTGATTTGATTTATTCACGAAGGGTTATGATCGATTCAATCCAATAAATCTGTGTTGAGTGATTTCAGTCCTAGGTACACAGTATTCTCTACTAATAATATTTCTTTTCAGAAATAACGCAATTAAATAAACAATTAGAAACGAACAGTCTGAAATATAATCAATTAAGGCGACGGTCAAGGTGGAAGTCGGAAGAATTGTTGATTTTCTGTTTTTAAATGCATCTCATAGAGGATTTTCTTGTGCTGCCATTGGTACCACTCGCTCGCGTCTACTCCGATTGGTACGCCCCCCAGAGGGAGGAGAGCGAGCGGGGTGGCGTGACCTTGACGCAGGACGCCCGCTCCCACCCCTCATTATTGAGGTCAATTAAGTGTGTTTTTCGCGGCCATGTCAAAAGAGTTCGTTCATGAGCTACTTAAAGTGCTTCCATATTCGAACGAAACATTCGAACGCAGAGTAACAATTTTTTACGATTTGAGAATCCAGCTGTTCTGTGTACACATGCTTTCATTCATAGCTCGACGACAGCTGCAGTCTCATGGCTATGGCGAGCACGCCATTTCATGGCTATGGTGAGCACACCAATCAAAAGGACTTTAAAAGAGCCACAATACAGAGGAATTGATTTAAAATACATATTGTGGTCAAAATAAGAAAATTTTTTTAGAAAATGGGTGTTTTGAACACTTACAATTATTGTCTTTTTAACCCAGAGTTCTAAAGCTACAGCAATGACAAATATATCAATCGAAGGGGCTTAAAAAGCGCTAGAAAAGACTCAAGAGTTCATTGTAGAAAACAGTTAAAATATTTGGGAGAAAAAATTTTTTTTGTGCGAAAAACACGTTTTCTAGAAACTTGCTAATTGGTTTCTTCGAATGCATCTTCTTCCACAATTTTTGGAGCACATGAATGGGTGCTATATCATTCGATGGGGTTTTGCAAGCTCTAACCATAAGGGATACAAATTTTGGAAACATTGATCATTTTGAAAACTACACGACATGATAAAAGAGAAGAAAAACCAGAAGCCACATATTTTAAAAAAATTCCTAAAATTCCAAAAATAAAGTTATCAAAATTCTCTAATCCTTATGGTTAGATAGATATATAAGCTATCTAAAAACGAATTGCCGGTTTTGTACCTTCAAAATTGTAGAAGACGGTAGAATTTACAAACAACTTTTTTTCGAATTTAAAGAAAAAAATTCCGGTGCAGATACAAAAAAAGGACTAATAAAATAATCGTTGCAGCATTTGAAGCCTACTGTGAAAATTTCATAGAAATGCATCCGTAAATTACGGACGTTTTTGGTTGGGTAGACCGCCTCCTTAACAACGCCTCGCACAACACATTGCGTTTTCCATTCGTGTGCCTAAAATTGTGATACCACGACAGCATTTTGAAAATTAATCGATAGGCTAAGGATGCGGCTCACTTCTTCTGAGAGAAGCTATCATTAGTGCAAGCTATGATAAATTTCAATTAATAATGTCAGTTGGAACACAAACATTGACTGCTTATACAGTTGTCATGGAATCAATAGTTTTTGCTTGAAACATCAAGTTTCCATTTGTGCAACACACTTACAGACCTCCTCCAAAAAATAACGAGTCACTTATCTGTGATGTCGTGAAACATTGTTGACGCAGCTCTACAAAAGCTCGTAACCGTTGCAACTGATGTTCGATTCTGGACATGGTCTAATTGGATTATTTCCTTATTCTGCCGTGTGTAGAACAGATGTACATGGTGTCCAAAAATACTTGCGAGAATCATCTTGGCTCATTATTACTTTAAAAGTTGTCAAGCCACGCCAAAATTTATTGTATTTGAAAATATTTTCACTCGGAATTTGCTTTTCTTGCTACGCATACACAACTAGATTGTCTCAACATGAGCAGTGAGCAGTTATTCATTTGCCTTTTTTCCTTTTGCTAGATCTATGAAGCATGATAGCCATGAGTTGAAAATCAACTTGTGCTTCGAAATCAAAAGACGACACTTTTACCACCTCATCCAAGTACCTCACAGAATTTTAAAAATCTAATATATTTGGTCGTAATTTGTACGATCTTCCAAAAACAGATAATGTATTGAAATGACTGCGTTAAGATTTCGTACCATCTCATTCTCTCAGCTAGGTTTTGCCTCAACGAGATGGAAGGGATAGATATCTCAACATCGGGGCGCACCCACGTCAACCTCGCACATTCTCAGTGTGCGTGTGCGAGTCTGTGTACGTGCATGTCTCGTCATCACCACCAAGAATCACTACCATGCGCACTTCATCAGCTGCCACACGTTGCTGTGTGGCATAACTCTAGTGCAAACATTTATTGCTTTATTGCTCGGCAATATAAGCATCATTTAATGATGGAATGAAATGCACTATGTTTCATTTTACACTTAAAAGTCACAGTCGTTTTAAACAACACATATTATATAATGAGTAAGACCAAATAACAGCAGTTACTGCGATGATACCCTCTGTCATAATATATTCTTCGTTTGTCACAATGTACTGTTAACCATGTAAATCTCATTTAGTTTCTTTTATAAATTAGTTAATTTCAGCAATCATCAAGTGCTTTATTATGTGAATTAAATAAAAAATTATTCGATTGCTGAAGTGTTTTGTAAGTTACCTTATATGCATACTTACGTCAAATGAATTCGATTACTTAACTTAGAAATTTTACTGAATATTTTGTGTGCACATTACATTAAATTCACTTGTCACTTCCCTTTCGTTTAATATATTACCATAAAGTCAACTACAAAATGAAGGAACTTCTATGCTCTCATTGGTGATAAAGCTTGACGCTAACACACCAAGTAATAAATGTTTTGGATTTCAACACAAATATTGCACCTTTTTCGTTCGCGTCAGGAAATTGCGTACAGCCTCTGTGTGTACACACCCCTTCCCCTATCATATATGACATACAGGTGTAATGCTTAATCAATACCGAATTCTTTTCAGTTGAGCTGGCGATAATGAATATTAATGAATATTAATGATTGTGGCCCAATTATTAACACTACAAAGTTAGGTAATTTTTTCTGTATTTACGTGACAACTATACCGAATTAGATTTAATTTGATTGTCATTTTTAATGTCATTTTCCATCCTTCCTAAATAAGCAATGAAAAGTATATTATTAATAAAAGAAAATTACATGTAATTGTTTCATTATTTATTGATCTTATCATTATTCACTATTTAATTATTCATATCGATCGTAAATTCCGTTTTTTATTATAATTTAGTTACGATTGCTTTATTATTGAGCCAACTAGTAAACATATAGATCTAAGAAACAAATAAAATAATATTTTTGAAGCATTATTGCATATATTGAGAATTAATCAATTTTCGCATTTGGTACATTTCTAGATTTATTTAATAACAAATTCCTTCGACTTTTTACGCTGTTTTAATTTTCCTTATCTTTCCCCATCGCCGGTGGACGCACGAATTCAAAACTATCTGGTAATTTAACTTCTTCCATGTTGCATTTAGCTCGCACTGCGTACAATCATTTCCAAATCACGACTGGCACTGTTTATTAAGCAAGTGCATAACCTAACTGCATTGCGACATCTGGTAATTGTTTCTTGTTAAACGACACAGCGACTTCTAGCAATGAGGTAAACTCTGTAGCAGTGCACATGACGGACCTTCACGCACACGGACGCTGCAACACACGTTCACGAAAATGTGCGAGGTTGACATGGGGGCCACCGGGGTGAGCTCCACTCCTCAGAGTATAGGAGTTTGGGAGTTTAGAGGACCTCCTCCACTGAAAAGGGTCACCTTAGGCCCATACCAAAAGGGTCACCTTAGGCCCCTGTCAGCACGGTTGGGCATTTTTTCTTTTATGTTGATAAAAAAACCTTAGGCCTTAGGTGGTTTGATTTAAAAATTTATGGCGCTACGGACACTAGATCCCCTTACACCCCCCCCCCCCCANCCCCCCCCCCCCCCATCAGCTGGGTGTGAGGGGACCAAAAATCCTGCATTTTCGACCCCATATGAAGAGAAAACAAAACAGGAAATGGATAATTTGCTACCATACTTTTGTTAGAAATGCTTCAAGGATTCTAAAACTGGCTTTGGTTTTGATCAAGCAAAAAACTCAATGAGTTCTATTCTTTTGAAATATCAATAAAAATGAACTAAAAAATCAACATGTCCATTTTTTTCGAAAAACTAAGGCCTGAATTGAAAAATTGAATAGAAGAAATTGTGTTTCTTTTTAAAAATTACATTTTTGGTCAAATTTCGTTCGAATCAACAAATGTAAAAGTTCATAATTTTTATTGAAAACCTTTTTTTTGTAAACTACAATTCACAGTGTGAATATGAAGTTATGCATGGAGATTCTCGAAGTCAAAATAAAACAGCATTCAATTTCATAAATTGTCCATAATATTATGGTTCAGATAAAAATTTACTTATGCCTCATGACTAACAACCCTTATTTTTAACATTCAAAAGAATAGAAGTCAGTGAGTTTTTATGCTAGGAAAAAAACAAAGACAATTTTAGAATCTTTGGAACATTTCTAAAAAAAGCATGGTAGCAAACTTCCCAATTGTACAAACATTTTTATTTTATCAAGCCCAAAACCCAAAATTGGAGTATATTTTAGTTGGTGATCAAATATCGCATATAAAAGAAAAACGTAAAGTTACAATTGGATAATTTGCTACCATGCTTTTATTAGGCCGCCGTCACACGGAGACCACATGATAACGTTTCGTCATAATTTTCTACAGTCAACGGCACCAATCGGTCTATCCAACGCCACAAAACCGTTAGATTTCAGCCTTAGTTTTAGACCAGCTTTGTTACACCATGATTCATGGCTCTGAAATCATGGTGTGACAAAGCTGGTCTTAAACTTAGGCTGAAATCTGACGGTTTCGTGGCGTTGGACAGACCGATTGGTGCCGTTGACTGTAGAAATTTATGACGAAACGTTACCATTTGGTCTCCGTATGACGGCGGCCTTAGAAATGCTTCAAGAATTTGTGGAGTATTTCCGTCCCCACAATCTAGCCAAGATGAAATAAAAGCAAGAACAAGGAAAATCAATTTATTTAGGGCTCCCGCACCTTTCAAAGCTTAGGAGAACAACGTTAAAATAAACTAACAGCCTGCTCGTCTCAAGAGACAGGCANGGCTCACCCTCGTATCCGAGAAAAGCGTGTGCTGGCGGAGGAGCGTTCAAAGAGCGCGGCAACCGTCAAGGCACTCACAGGAGATTCGCCTCGTCTGCTAAAATAAAACAGTAATTGAAGCGAAAGCAAATTTTACGAAGTTCCGTTATTACACAAAATTTATCAGAAATGTTCAAAAAGTTAAGGACAAATTACCTAAACAAGGCAGCTGCAAGGGATAAAGAGGCTCCGACGAAAGCACAGGACCACTCTTCACGCAGCTACTCTTGATTATAATGCGAGAAGATGACAGGGTTACACGTAAGGAGGTTGACAAGAAAATTAATCATTATTAGAATAGTCAGTAAAAACAGATCTAGCAAAATAAATCACAGAGTAGACATTAAACGTGAAATTAACCACACCTGAACTTTATAGTTCGTCCAGTGTAGAAACTTTATGGCAGGAAGAGTTAAGAAGATTGAGGTCAAAGACAAGTATTACCGGACTTTCAAGAAACAGTAAGAGAGAAGATGGAGCTCAAAACAGGGGAGTTATAGACCCCCATGTAACAGCTTGAGCTCTCATCCTAGATTTAAATAAGTAAGGTAAGGTAAGTTTTAGGTAAGGTAAGTTTTAAGTAAAGTTAGTTAAGTTACGGTAAGGAGGTCGCCAGGGCAACCCTTAAGTAAATGTAAGCAAGATTTTAAACGAAAGCCGGCAATAGAAATAATCAAACATTCGCACAAACACACACAGATAAAAAATGAGAGGAAAGATGCCAAGTTTAACAACAGACGAGACGGCGGTGACCCGTAGAGAAGGGGCCCAAGATCGCTCCAGGTGACTGCGCAAACCACGTTAAGGACACGTTCGTGTAGTAGCAGTCACTACGCTCAATAGTAGTTAAGAAACCACATCGCGAAGACGTTAGCACTAGCCATCATGGCAGCAACATTAAAACGAAATTAAAGTTAATTCGTAAATTAAGCGTAAGGAATAGGTCAAAAGTATCTCCGCTTGTCCCAGCCCCGCTATCTCCGACCTCACTGCCTGGCCGTGCCGCTGGAGCCGCTATAGTACTGGAGCTAAAGCTCCTCTCGGGTGACTCTGGAGAGGTCGTGAGGAAAATCCTCACAAATTCTAAAACTGTCTTTGGTTTTGTTCTATCATAAAAACTCAATGACTTCTATTCTATTGAAATTTCCATAAAAATGGACCAAAAAATTAATTTATCGTATTTATCAAAAAAATAAGGCCTAAATCGAAAAAGAAACACGGGGAAAATATGCTTTTTTTTTCAACAAATACATATACTGGCCAAATTTCTAATGAATCTTATCAAAGTTTAAAAATCGATGGGTTGACGTGAAATCACCTTATTTTTCTAACTTCACTGCACACATTCCTATTGCACATATGGGGAAAAAATTGCATAGAGACGTGTAAAATTGAATTTTAAACATATTTGCTTCTTTAAAACATTTCGATTTTCGCAATAGAACAAAGTTATTGCGCGAACGTATAAATTAAATGTATTTGCACATAACGCAACTCTTTCTTCAATTTAAACTTAGAAGCTTCATTAGGTCTCATTCGATGCGAAAAGTCTGTGGCAACTTAGAAATGAAAGATTTTTTCAATTTCGAATTAGAAAATAAGTCATACATACATTTGTCAAAAAAAATGTTTTCAAAAAAGTCCCAGATTTCTCACCATAAAGTTTAATTTGGAGTTTAAATGGAATTCCTCTTCACTTCGCTGTTTCCACTGTCACACCGTGTAAAAAATTTAATGAGAGCAAAATCACGCTTCTTCGTTGAAAATTGTAGGAGTGGTGTTTTGCACAAATATATACAATTTTATTTTGTTCGCCAAATAACTTTTTTCTATTGCGAAAATCGAAATAATTTGTTTAGGCAAATATGTTCAGAATTCAATTTTACATAACGGTGTTCATTTTCGTTCCCCTAGGTGCAATGAAAATGCAAAAACCTGAAAATTTTGAAAATTGCAAAAATTTAATAATTGTTTGGACAAAAAAATCAATATTTTCTTATATCCGAAATTCGAAAAAATCTTCATTTTCGAGTTGCCACAGTTTTTCCGCGTCGAAGGAGACTAAAATCAAGCTTTTACATTGAAAATTTGAGGAGTAGTGTTTTGCGTTATTATATATATCATTTCATATGTTCGCACAATAACTTTTTCAATTGCGAAATTCGAAAATTTTAACAGAAGCCAATGCGTTGCGAATTTAGTTTTACATTTCTGTATGCATTTTGTTCCCCTAGGTGCAATAGAAATGTTTACAGTGAAATTTGAAAAATTAGTTAAAGTCAAGGCGAGGAGGTCCCCTTAAGGTCTAAATGTTTGATTCAACAACTTTATGAGAATTTGCCGAACAAGATTGAAGCTATTTAAATTTGTCAGAACTGGCTTTTTCTTTAGTTACGTATAAAGATTATACTATGCGGAAGTCTGAACAAGTGGAAGCAGCGCACATAAATGTAGAAGTCTACTGCCTTACCGGCACATCAGAGTTCGGTATGAAGAAGAATAGACGAATGAGGAAGTTGTATTTCAATAATAGCTCACTCTGCTCTACTGGACAATCCAAACATAAAATGGAAACGACGTTATGTCGATATGACTAAATGCGCATCGTGCACAAATGAACTTGAGAAGAAAAGATGTCCGCATTCGTTAAAGAAGAGTATTTTTTCAGCAAAAATATGAGCAAACTCTAAGTGAATTGACCAAAATAATACTAATAATACTTGAAACTACTAGGTATCAAAAAATGAATTTCAATTTTTATGACAATATATCGGAGAAATCGCCAAAATGTGAAGACCAACATTAAAGATTTCGCTTTGATTTGTTAAAAGTATTTGCTGCGGAATAATTCTTACACTTGAGTGTTTTCACATGAAGATGAGCATAGGTGGAGGAAACTTGTTCTTAGGAAGACAATTTTCAAAATACGCAATTGAACGGGCAGATTTCCATTATTGGAGTAAATATTAATACGATTGAATCCAAAACCGTGAAAGCCCCAAAACCTTAAGCCTAATCAAGTGTACTTGGTTTTCCAAAAATCAAATAAGTTCACTGTAATATTGGGTAATATGCTATTCATGAACTGAAGATGTCATAAACTCTACGAGAGAATTTCAGGGAAAAACACTTAAAATTGATCCTGTCTATGAATTTGGAGAATGACTCGAATCACGAAATGATAAAAAAAATCATCAATAAAATGATGTCCTGGAAAATTCGGGCTTGAAACCTGAGGTGCAATAAATAACCTTTATTTCTAGCAATGGCACAAAAAAGTAAGACCTTCAACGAGTTTGTACTTTTTTCCATCAAAAATACACACTGAATTTACAGTACAAGGACAGCTGAGTTTTAAAATAAACATCACAAAGTTTAAAAACCTCATGAGTAAACCAAGCAAATATAAGCATCAATGATTTCAATAATATGAAGTTTGCCAAAACTAGAAGAGGTGAAGTAACCTGACTGAGTTATGCTACAGTCACCAAACTTCATTTTTCGGATAGTATTAGTAAGATTCGGCGCTGAGTTTTTCTGACTCCAAACGTCAGTAGCACTATTCCACCCAAAAAAATTAATTTATTTCTCGTCAGACCGAGGTACACAGTTCAAACTTCTCGAAATGTTCTCTGGTAAAATTGAGACGATTTCTGACTCGAATTAGTTTCAATAAAGCTGTACTTCTTACTGTGTGAAATCGGAATCCCTCGTGATCCTAGGAACTGTTCTTATTCAATTTTTGCCCGCATCGGTCTCAATCACTTTCAAATCATTTTTGAATTTCAGATGGAGTCACTCGAGGATTCATCTTTACTGTACTGAGAAAATGTTTCGTCTCAAGGGTTGAAATTTTAAACAGGCGCTGTAAGGACGAAGTAGATTAGTCGAGGACGGGCGTGCCGTCAACTGGCGAATCAGGCTACCAGTTGTTGAGAATAGTATTTTGATCATAGGGTAATTTTGTATCCACCCTAAACCATTTTAACGTTACCCAGGTAGCAAAATTTATTGACCTAATATTGAGCCATTATTCAGTCTCAATATTGACTGGATATTCAAAATGAACATTGGGGAAATACCTTATTTTGAAAAATTCGGTTGATATTGGAAAAATATATTGGCCCAATTACAATATTATCATCAACCCAACATCAAGAAATTATTGTGTCAATATTGAATTGATAATGAGGTGTTCCCTGCAATAACATTGGCTTAGTACTCAATTCCTGATTTAAGGTTGATATTGGTAAAACGAAATTGTCCCGATACTGATATTTTCACCAACCTAACATCAGCTAATTATTCCGTCATTATGGACTTGATATCGAGACCGGGTGATCCTGCTTCAGCCACTGGGTTCCGTTTTGCGGCTTGAAGCGGCGGCCTTACATATACTTCCCGCCCCATTTAGTATCGGAGATGCACAGAGGAGAAGTTGGAAGTTATAGTACATAAAATTTACATTGGGATGTATCATAATTGCTGAACATAAATGGACTAAAATTGAGGTTTGAGGGGTAACTAAGGGATGACACTACAAGGTGTTCCTTAGAAAAATACAAGGTGAACGGGCAACCTGTACATGCAATTTGATCCCGTCAAGTGTGCGTAATTGTTCAATACATAGACATTTATTGCTATAGTAACATATGACAAACGATTTTAGCAAATTTTTTTCTAAAAACTAGACCTTCGAAACTCATTGGACGACTGAAAAAACAAGAACTATGAACCTGTGATTACAGTAATTCCGAATATACATATTATCGTAACGTATTCACATTTCTTGATATCTGTCCAATATATCTGCACTCATTCTAATGACTGAAATAACTATTCATTAACTTAATTGGTACATTTTATTTAAATTACTCCGTATTGTTGGCGTACGAAATCAACCCAATGTTTGGGCAATAATTATTTTTATTTTAACAAATTTTATTAAATTGCGAGATTTTTAATTATTATGAGATAGTTTCCACTGATATGAAAATCATACATATGTATATACAGGGTGTTTCAAAAATACACGGCATAATTTCAGGTATGTATTTCCCACATGTAGACAATCAAAATAGTTCATTACAACATATGTCCGGAAATGCTTCA
>JACJUY010008596.1:0-28893 GCA_014220935.1 Platorchestia sp. MABIK | reverse complement strand
AATGCACTAAGAATCCTAAACAAAAAAGTGCCCAGCTTTCCTACGGGAAAATCCTGCTTGCAAGCATGCCTAGACAGTTGATCTATACCTCAAAAATGTGACATCATATTCCACACGGACTCTTTTTAAGCAAGTGAAAGCGTGAGGCTTCATTTCTACACACGTAGCTGCATCAAAATTATCTTCCATACAAAAAAAATCTTCTAAGCACGAGAGTTGGGAAAAATTTTTTTTAGCTTATGCAAAATCTGACTATATGAAAACAGATTGGGACTCACAGAGGTCAGAGAAGAAGTATAGCTATAAACAAGAAGGTTGCTGAGTGTCTTCCGGTGTTCGTGTAGTTCTGAACTCATTGAAAACACAATTGAGAATCCGAACAGAGAATAACAATCTCAAACTGAGAAATGCGGAGAGATTATTTGCTCATGTGTCGATTATTATCAATTGGAGAAATTTTGAGAAATTAAAAGACGGAATGTTTGCTCTTCAGCAAGCTGATGGTCTGGTCAGCATCATCTGGAGGATGCTCCGATTGATTGATTAAAAGAAAGTTGTAGCCTCCCTTTACCACAACAAAGATGCTCAAAGAGAGGAAGGTTGAAGGTATTTTTGAGGATGGAGATAAGGGAACGCGGAATCTGCGCATAATTAAGTAGCATAAAAACATTAAGCTAAGAAAGAAGTTCATGAAACAAGGTAAAAGATGAAGATGAAAGCAGCAGGTACTGAAAAACAGGACAGAAGTGAACCGAAAAAAGTTAGTTCTTAAAATAACAAAAAACATTTTATTTCAACAAAAAAAGGCCTCTCAGCTCTGACCCTGGAGGACGCTCTGTGTTCCTACCAGGAGCGAGTTTTATTTCGTATATAAAACAGCGTGCCATGAAAGAGCCGCATACTTACAGCATTGTTATGATAGCAGAGGAAGTATTGAGGAGATCACATCCTGGGAAAATGTTCGATTGCGAAATTTGTGTGTTCAGTTTTCGCGAATATAGCGCACGCGCGTCCCTTATTTGAGAACGGCGCCCAATAAACATGGGCAGGGGTCGAGCTGACGTTACCTAACAATTCATGGAAGTCTATTGACCTCATAGAACATGCGCGCACTCACCGGAGCATGGAGGCTTCGCGGGGGACCGGACCTTATAGGAGCAAGTTAATGCTTTTGTTTGTTCTGCCTAGGCCCCTGGCTCCGGCACTGAGCTCGTGCGTAGCTTCTAAATACTGTTATTTTCAAAGGACAATGCTTAAGTCACAGTTAATTGTCAAGGGCATTAAGAATATTCCACTGTGAAAGTTCCAATTTGTCGGAGAGAAAAAAATCAAGGGGGGTTTGTTTCGAAAATGAAGTTCCTGTGGAAGAAGAATACGCAGCTCTGATAGCTTCCAAGTTGCATTGAAAATCGTGATTTTGCTCTGGAAAAAATTACGATGACATTAACTGTTTCACCGGTTTCGATTAATTCACAGATGAATGGGCACTCTCGCTATACATAATTGAATCGCTCAGCATAAAATACCGGCGCACAAAACTGGTTGTAGCCGTGACCTTACACTGCCCTTTCATCGAGAGCTGCAGCAGTGCATTTTCTTGACGAGCTGCGGTGTCTGATGACGTCGATCTTGTGTCAATTCTCTAGCCCTGAGAAACTTTGTCTTCAATTAGACTTGAAAAGTTGTTCATTACTCAGCGTTCAAACCACGCTACATGAGCCAACTGTTTTGCAGCGTAGACGAAACAAAAAATTGGACTCACTCGAAAGGACTAGGAAGGTCAGCAGAGAATTGCATCAAGCCTGCATCGGAAATTGCGATGTACGTCCTTGGAAGTGGACTAAGCCACCATGCAGCCCTGCCCTGTCGTTTTTGCGTTTTTTCCACCATGGAGAGCGATGCTGTAGGTTTATAACTGAATCTTGAGCTCGAAAAAATTCCGCAGCATCGAAACCTTGAAAGGTCTGAATCGATTTCATAATGCGCTCGGTGTTGCAAAATAGGAATTGCTTGGTTGCCATTAGAGATGGATCACAGAACTTAAGTGTGCAGGGCGTAATAACAATTGACGGGAACGGGTTTTGTTGCCTTGATATTTGTACATGATATTCATACCAATCTTGTCCCAAATGACTACTGGACTACGCTACGTGCGTGCAAATATTTTACAAAAACATTAACGATATGCGCAAACGTTCCGGTGGTGAATGGCACAAGAAATTGCGCTGTTTTATTTTCTCTTGATTTATGAATCAATCATGAGGAACGTTATTCCATGAGCAGTAAAGTTCATGGTACAAAAGTACACAAAACAATGAAGGAAACTTCAGAGCACCGCAACGAGCGTCCAAAGTATTGAAAAATGTAACAGTTTTGTTTTCAATCGGGAAGTAACAAATTCTGAACCGGGAAGTGCAAAATATTTCTATTTATGGGAGACATGTGAATCCAAAACAACACTACTATCATGGTTGATTGCAAATAATTTTAACTGCGCAGCATGTATGATTCAAGACGTCCTTCACAAGGCCTGCAGCAGAATTATGGCTGTCCGAGCGAAGTTTCTACCAGCGATATTTCGCGTGCGAGCTGGCGAGTTTACTTTCGAGCGGCCATTATTACGAAATTTTCCGCAGCCCCTCGAGGATAATGTGCCAGTGTGGCCCCAAGTCTACGCAATAAAAGTGGAGTTTATCCTCGTCATTGGACGGTTTCTGGGTGAACGATTGCTCCAGGTGATTTTAATTTAGAAATACCGTGTTTTCTCTATTCGCACGCCTGATTTTTTGCAGCCTCGTTAAGAATTTCATTGGGAAGGTTCGTAAAAGTAAACTGTGGGCAAGCGCTATTTTTGTGATCAGTGGTTCTTTAGTGTAATTCAATTCTGTGTGTTTATGCACGTGTTGTTATTCCATATACATTATTTACGGAATACTATGATTCAAGCATTCGTTAATTACACTGTTTATCTTGATTCTGAAATTTCTAGATATGTTTCAGGAGGAACTGACGTCAGCCCACATGCCCGTGCAGGTACACATGCTGTACTGACGTCAGCCCACACGCCCGTGCAGGTACACATGCAGTACTGACGTCAGCTCACACGCCCGTGCAGGTACACATGCAGTACTGACGTCAGCCCACACGAGTAGAAAGCAAAAAACAGATGGTGTAATACGGGGGAGAGCGGGGGTATGATGTGAGGGGTCGGGCTGGCCTTGGCAAGGTTAAATGCGTACCCTTCTCTACCTCGCTGACCCACTCTGGACATCGTCTTGGCTTCAGCGGCCCAAATCTCTGAGCGCCTCGGCTCTCAAGTTCTACAGAAATGAAAGCTCGGTGGTGCGAAGAGTCTCTCACTGTCACTGCTGGATCTTGTGTTTCCAATTGCTCGAGTCTTGGGCCGATTGGTCGGTTCACTGCTACTGCTTTAGAGTGAGGATTAGGATCTAAGTTTTATAGATGTCTGTTTATTTATTTTGCGGACTTTTTTAGAATTTTATATCTTTGACCTTCTTTTATGTTTCAGCACTGAGGATGGAATTACAATATTCTGAAATGTTTGCTGTGCGTTGGAAAAGAATATGCTGGGTTATGTGTGCCAGCGCGTCTGATTATTTAACATATTCAGTTGGTGACATTTAACATTTATAGGATCAATACGCAACTCTTTTACGAACAGTACTTGAAATAGCTGTTAATAGAAAACGTAATAACAGAATTTAGTTTCAGATACGGAAGTTCAGAGCTCTCTTTCGGTCCATGAAGATCAGAAGAACCGAATTAGTTATTAAATGCTACTGAAGT
The DNA here is from genome assembly GCA_014220935.1 of Platorchestia sp. MABIK. Lineage (NCBI taxonomy): Eukaryota > Metazoa > Arthropoda > Malacostraca > Amphipoda > Talitridae > Platorchestia > Platorchestia sp. MABIK. The sequence continues at coordinate 25,086 of JACJUY010008596.1, read as the reverse complement.
ATTACTACGAAATTTAATTTTGTTAAATTTAATTAATGGGAATGCTTCGAAATTTAATCAACGCTGAATTTCCAATGTAAGTTTTCATTCAAGGAATTTGCTACTTTTTTCTCATACTACTGCCAGTGATTGTCAGAGTCACTCTAGAACTTGTTCAGTCCGCAAAAACAGCATGTGGGCCAATGGATTCTGAATCCATGATGAATTCAGTTTTGACGGGCGAAATCTTTAATTCAAAGCTTTGCAATTACTTGAAAATAAGGGACTGGAACACTCTGACAACTAATATAAGTTTGAAAGTATTTTTTAGTTGAAGTATTTCCCAACATTTTGTTTCTGAACTTGAGAAAAAATTGGAGTAAGTTCAGAAATTTGAACAATTTATGGACAAAGACATAATTATGGGCCGGTGCATCATCGTGGCCAGAACTGAAGTCCTAAACTTCCACCCATGAATCCTCGAACTCTCATAAAATAGAATAGTTATAAATATGAATTAAATGGTTTCATATTTTATAAAACAAACAGACAATGAAACTTTTAAAAAAATGTTTTCTTGGAACCATGCTTCAAATAAAAAATGACGTTTTGGTCATTGCAACGCAACTTTCTTGAAGGTTGCACGTTTTTTAGATGCATATTTCACATGTTTTTCCCACCAAATCTTTTTTTCTTTCTAGCATTTCAAAATTTGTTAGCCCGTTAAAAAGCAAGCCGAGAACATTAGAAAAGTGATGCCGTTTCAACCAAAGAGCATCACGTTCGTTGCTTGGGAAAGGCAAAAACTGACGACTGCTGTGGACGACGCAGCAGCGGCTCTGGGCGACTCAGCAGCGGCTCTGGGCGGCGCAGCAGCGGCTCTGGGCGACTCAGCAGCGGCTCTGGGCGGCGCAGCAGCGGCTCTGGGCGACTCAGCAGCGGCTCTGGGCGGCTCAGCAGCAGCTCTGGGCTGCTCAGCAGCGGTCACCACCGCCATATCGGGCAATGGCAGCCGTCCTGTGGTGCTCTGCTGCGTCTCAGCTGCGCCGCGACGACACTTCGCATGGGCCGAGCAAAATAGAAGCAAAATAGATGCAAAATAGAGCGCCGTAAACGAGTTATTTACGAGCTCTACAACGAGTAAATTGCGTCAATAATGTCTTGTGTAGACACACAATAAGAGGTCGAAATGGAAGAAATGATGACGTTTATTTTGACAGTGCTTGGTTCTTCAATCTTGGTTGGGAAAGTTGAATCACATCCATGATGGTATAATGATGAAGCCATGAGAAAAAACTATGGCAATTCTCAAAGAATGCATCATTACTCGATGGCTTCGTAGTTTGATTATGATGAAATAATGTCACCTGCGCAGAATTAGTTGTTGTTTCTTAGATGTTTAAATCGCATCCTACTTGTCTAATAAAATGTAAGCGACAAAAATGGAGACAAAATGAGACTGTTAGTTACGGTAGGACACAAGCTCTTGTAGGAGAATCTGCAGGAAATCGCCTTCGAGAGAACTCAGAAACGTACTTAAGATTCAAGTGAATTTTTGACAATTCTTTGCAATCTCAAAAAGGATTCTGATCCCCTCGCTTGCGGCTCTATTGTATACTAAAAGAATTTTTTACACTGAAGGACAGTATTTTTTACTAATTTAAGTCATAGTAGAAGTACAGCTCTCAGCACAAGGCCTTTTGAGTCTAAATCTACGCTGTCTCAGAATTTGCGCTGATATTGATATTTACGTCGTACATTATTCGTACATTATACTATTGAAATTTAGGACTTACATTATTCGAAAGTCAGGGGCAGATTGGTCCTCGTTTCCTGCAAACGCAGTGGAAATCGTCACGTACAGTACTGGCAGGCAGAGTGTAGGTCGGCTCGTTGGCAGAGCGGGTATTTGGCAAGAGACCTGAATCCAGGAACAAAGAAAATACTTAAATATACTTTGAGATATTCTGAAGTGGTATTAAAATCTGCAGCGATCTTTATAAATTTCGGCGAAAATAGGAGGAGGAAGACGTTACCGTTGATGGAGAGAGAGATGTTGCGGTTCCGAAGGTCATGTGGTATAGAGGGTGAAAATTTCGAATGTTTTCCTACTATTCTACAAATTTCAAACATGGGAAGATATTATATTTCCCGTTTGGAAGCTATCAAATACAAGAGGGCTGTCGGCTGTTAAGCAAATCTGGATTTTTTAAATGCAACTGTGGTTCAAGATAAGACGAGTTATACTCGATGAGACAGTAACGACAAGATGGGAACAGTTCACTACGAGGGTTTATTTGAGTTCGGAGCTGTGAGTCGTAATACAGGCGAACACAGCGATGATTCGTTTGCAGTTTTCTGAATCACAAAAACCTTAATGTGATCTCAGCCGCCTAGCACTATTGCCAGTGTTTGGGGACAGCATTGCAGGTGCGTTGACGTAGTCGGTAGAAAGTCCTTGGTTGGTGACTAGTTGTCGTGTTGAGTGAACTCGAAATAATGACTACGTCGGCTTCGTTAATGACTCAGGATCTGAGAGCAGGCATCGGCTATAGAGCGAGTAAATAAAAATGTGTTGAGGTGCGCATCAGGTTTTAGAGATGCTGGAAAACGGGGTAAGAGTGTGGCTGACTTGATACGAGACAGTGCGGTAAGTGCGTGCTTTGTGCTCTAGCTGCAAGAAATAGATCAAAGGAGCGACTGGCGAAGGAGCGTTAAATGAAGGGGCGCTCGGGTGCACGAGTGTTGGTAAGATAGCGCTGCGCGAATAAGCTCTGGGCAGCAAACGATTGCGACCCATCAAAGGATCAGGTTTTTAGTAGAACCTATTAGTGGGTTCACGATGCCAGCTTGCGTACACCACACATTAGCTGATGTGTGTTGAGAGCACTACTCATCATCTGTGAGTTGAGTGCACCACACATTGAGCGATTTTCAGGGAGTATCTGCCGCCAGGTAAAAGGCCGCAATTGAACAGCTTTTTTGGCAGAGGGAATCAGGACTTATTGTGTCGAGTCAGCTGCACCGCCTGCTCAGCTGCACTGCCTGCTCAGCTGCACTGCCTCCTCAGCGGCACCACCTGCTCAGCGGCACCACCTGCTCAGCGGCACCACCTGATATGCAACACCACCAGCTCAGCTGCACTGCTTTCTCAGCTGCACCACCTGCTCAGCTGCCACATGATCCACGACTTCACACATTAGAGTCTTGGGTTTCATGCATCTCGTTCACTGCATCCGCAATTCACCACAGTGTTCACAACAGCCCGAAGACAGCACGTGTCGTTCGATTGAGGACTTCCTTCTTTGCCATTTTAACACCTCGAGAGTCCTGTCAAATAAAACAGCTGTTGAAAAACTGAACTTTTGAGTGCCCTACAAGCTGTGGGGCTTTCTGGTTGCGCTTTTCGACTCGTTCAGGCCAAAAAGTAGCGAATAAATAAAAAGACAAGGTCACCAAGGTGTCTCAGTTACATAATGCGGCACTTACGCGCCAAGAATGGGATTCACGATCCATTTTTGATGAGATAAATATAGGTCGTGGGAGGCAGTGTCAGTGTAGGACGATGCAACGCTACGATAGCGAAATTCTTCCATTTACAATTTATTCTCTATGGTTCATACATTTCAAAAGAAATTGAAATTTTCAAAAATCGCTTGTTGCTAAATAACATATCAATGCATATTATTGCACGTATTATTGGAACATGTGCTACTGTAGCACGTGCTGCTGTAGCATGTGCTGCGGTAGCATGGCTGCTATACGACGTGCTAATATCTGCTAAATTTTAATTCACTGTTGACATAAGTTTTGCTTCAATCCCACTAGCATACGACTAGCTTCAGTAAATTTTACACAAATGATGTCAGAGTTCATAGGTATGCGAGCTATCTCAAGCAGTCAACAGGTATATATGCTTGCATTTATGTACTTACAGTTTGAAATTCGATTTAATTTATCTTACTTTCAAAATTTGCAGTGAAAAAACATTTCAAATTGGGGATTATTTTACAGACTGGCAACCAAAAATAAATTTAGTAGCTAATTCAACTGCTCTACGTTGCTAAAACAACCTCATGAACTGCCTTATCTTCCAACCTAACTAAAATTGCACATTAATTTCTTGTCACTCTAGGACAATATAGGTCGGTATCCATTCACACAAGCTGTCTTAGCTGCATTACGTGCTTCTCTGTAAAATTATTGGGTATCTGGCAGCCTTGCAGAGTGCCAGATGCTCAATGATTACCGACCATTACTCAGTGAAATAAATCACAGAGCATCAGACAATCTACATGGTGCCAGATACTCAAGGATTACTGAGTATTACTCGGCAATGTAAATCACTGAGCATCTGGCAACGTACAGGGTAGGCAAGAAGATGCTCGATGATTTTGATAAGTATTTATAGATGCCAAAACGACGAAGACGAACTTCAGCTGCCAGCTGTAGGTTTATTGTTGAAAATGTTCCTCTAATCTCCAGTTCGCTGGAAAACCGATCGCAGAAACGGAAGAGCCTTATTTAAAAAAAATCGCAGTTATTATCCGCACATCGCAGTGACCAGTTCTGTGACGATACAACTCAGTGGGTTCGGGGCAATTGTTTTCAAGTTGGGTGAACTATGAAGGCCTTGAACCTAGTGATTACAATTGTGAAGAATATACATGTATTCTACTACACTAAATGAAAGTACTCAATCCCAGCCTGCAACTCGTGTGTTGCATGATTTTGAATTATAATGAACATTTCTCCATACAATAAATCTGCCCATAATTAGTCCGTCGACTGTTTTAAATTTTACATTTACGTTTAAACAAAATTTTCTATTAAAGTCAGTCCTATTAAGCCTATAGGACTGGGACATGCATTTCTGTATAGTTAAATAACTTCGAAGGCTGGAGTTCGATTAAAAAGACAGTTCATTTTACACTCTGCTGTCCGAGAGGTAGAGTAAGTCTGAAATGGTTTGAAAAAATCTATGGAAAAAACTTTTCTTCTGTTCAATGAAAAAGTAACCGAGTCACTTGATAAAAATTCATTTGCATGCAAAGTTCACAGAGCCTCATGCTAAATAGAAGCACTCATAAAGTCTCATGCAAAGTAGAAGCACTCATAAAGTCTCATGCTAAATAGAAGCACTCATAAAGTCTCATGCAAAATAGAAGCACTCATAAAGTCTCATGCAAAATAGGAGCACTCATAAAGTCTCATGCAAAATAGAAGCACTCATAAAGTCTCATGCAAGATAGAAGCACTCATAAAGTCTCATGCAAAATAGAAGCACTCACAAAGCTCCATGCTAAATATATAGAAGCACTCACAAAGTCTCTTACGAAATAGAAGCTCACAGAGTCTCTTGCTAAATAGAACCTCATGCACAGCTTCGTACAGTCAGTGCAGGGAGTGCTGCATGTGAGGGAATCGGAGACCAGGGAGTCGATGCGAAAGAAGTGCCTTGCTCGGGGCGTCGATGCAGCGCTCTCTGGCACCATTGCCTACTGTTTACTTTCAACTTCAGGAGAAGAAGAATCATGAGAAGAATTTCTGATAAGAACTCGCACCTGCTCTCTGTGTTGCGTCAACTTTATAAATAGATAACGTCCGCCCAGACGCTTGCGTCGCGCTTTCGTTTGTTCCTGGCGAAGAACAATAGTGAAATTAGGCATGGGCACGGTGGGCATCGGTGAAAAACGGTGGGCATCGGTGGCAGTTTTCGGTGGGCTACGGTTTCGAATAGAACATTTTGGTGTTGTGAAACAATCCGAAAATTGCCGGTTAATTTATTCAGAAAAGAACACCATTAAAATCAGTCCATTCTTCCGACACCACTTTTTTACTGTCATGTTCTGTTGCACCCTCAACAGTTTGGATGGAGCTGACTTTTTTGCCTTTCAAAAAGTACTGATATTTTTTGCTACACGGTTTTTTAATAACTACACCCTTAATGATTTTCACCGTAATAGCCCTGAGAAATTCTCATGATCGATAATTAATTTACCTTCACAACATTCACTTTGAGATTGAAATAAACTTAATATTAAGGATTCATTCAGAATGTAGATCGCATGATATATCATCAGACTCAAAAGAAATCTCTCAGAGAGTAATTTTTTTTTACAAAAGTCATGTCGCATAAAAAATAAATTCATTAAATTGTTTAATACCAAAATGACATTGCTAAAGTTACTAATGCCATAATTTCAGCAGGCCAAAGATCGGACGTCGTCAAGCAGACAAAGGAGGCCGTTTCTTCACTTGGGTCTCCGCGTGCATCTAAGCGATTAGGCAACACTTGCAATGAAATCTCTTTGAAATTCAAGACACAGAGCGTAGAAATTGCAGCCTTCATTAATTCCTTTCTTGTATGGATAAGGTTACCAGGGCATGAGACCGTTTTTGTACAGTTCTTCGTCAGTGTCGCAGCCATTACATACTTTTATATATCTTTGCAGTCAGATACTTTCATTTAAGGTTTTCCTTGTATGTAACTTTTCTATTTTCTAAGAAAATTGTTGTTCGGTGACGATTGTCGATGGCTAATTTTATCTATTGAAAATTATCCAGATTTCGAGTTGACAACAAAAAATTTCACTTGTAATACTTCACTTAAACACTTTGACATACTCCACTTCAATAATTTACCGTACTCCACGATAGTAGTCTAACGTACTTCAATTTAAAACTTTAATATACTTCACTTTAAAACTTTAACGTACTTGTTATTTTAATGAGAAGAAGTGTAGAAGATGTTTAATGGGTGGTTACGGTCTCATTTTTTATTTGTTAGAGCCGGGGACATTGAGAGTGAGAGCAGAGCTCTCGACGCTAGCACGGAGAGCGCTTGCTTCACTGGAGGCGCGGGCTGCTTGGTAGCTCGCGGGAGGCAGCCACGTGTGTGTGTGTGCCTCAGGACGAGTTCACTTCACACTTTCCCTCTCAGCGTGTCATATTCTGATTCATTGTGAATGAATGGGTATGAGTCGTTTTATTAAATACACAGGTTTGAGTCAGTTTAATAAATGAATGTATGCGTCAATTTAGCGAATAAAAGGGTTTGGGTCAATCTCATTAATGAATGAATCTGAGTCAATTTAATAAATAAATGAGTCTGAGTCAATTTCGTAAATAAATGGCGATTGAGTCAATTAAAGCGTCAACGGACTCTTCAGTAATAGCATAGATTTCTAATTACCATTCAACTTGCACCATTTAGCTCAATGTGATTAGCAAGCGTTTCCTAAAATTTTCATCTTCGAGAAAAAAATTCAAGAAAGTGAATGATGGTTTGCATGAGGATATCAAACAGAACGTTCGAAGACACTGTTATCGAAAGCGCTATGAAAAAAAAGCGGGAAACCATGTATAATATTTATATGTAGGAAATGATTTAGAAAGGGAGTGGGAGGCTTCCCTGAAATTTTTTGAAGGTTCTGATTTTCTTTAAATGCTTAGATTTGCAGCAAAGTAATGAGCAACGGGCACATTTTATCAAACGACCCATTCGCAAATATTGAGCTTGTTTGTGCGTGTCAGGTTATCATTCGTGCTGAGTTGTAGGTAATGGCAATGGTGTATTCGCAATGTTAAAGTATAGGTGTCTATGGGCTATAATAAGGAAAAGAGACAAGTCGGACAATTTCTTCTAACGATAATAGACAGCCATGTAACTGGTTGCTTGTTCTGTTTGTCTGCCCCCACTCCCGACCTGTACATTGGAGGCCTGAAAGCAACGCACTGATCACAAATTACGCTTTCGCTGGATATCAATTTTCGAATTGATATATTCATGCCGTTTGCCGAGGGACACCAAAAAGGAGAAATCACGAGGGAAAGGTACGCTTTCAAACTGATCAATCAGAAGTTTTTTTATAGCGTGAATTGGGGTTCTAACGTAAAAACATCGTTCATTTTTGACTGTAGGAGTGGATTAGTTTCAATTAATATTTAGAACTGCTGTCCAATTATTAAAATCTTTAGCCTGAGGATCGATGGCTCCATGAAAACTTTGGGTTATACATATTGTTAACGCAGAATTATTCATGATGAACAGCGCAGACAGAAACGTTGACAAATTTTATTTACATAAAAAATTCTACGTAGTACTTGCAGTAAATTCTAGTTATATGTAATTCCACTTATTTTCACTCGGTGCACCAGTCATTTCATGCATGATTTACCGGATCATTTGACCATTTTGTATCAATGGCCACTTTTAAAGCCTCAGTTTTTCCCTTACGGGTTTATTCATTTTAAAAATTTTTATAGTTGAATGCTGCCAAATGCCGATTCAATTTAATCTTTGTAGGAATTTTTTGTAATTTTTAAATTTAGGAATAATGCAATTCCATTGAATGTTTGACGAGCCTTCTAACAAGGAAAATGAAGAAAAATTAGATGCCATTTAGAATACTCACTGTTTAATTTACAAATTTGTTTGAAAAAGTCATTATCAAATTATACATCTTCATTTCTTTCACAGAAATCTTGTACAGTTGAAACAATTTACACAATTCACTTTCACAAACAACATATCAGTAAAACCAACATTTGAAGCTCTAACTAAGTAAAGCAATTTCCTTCAAAACCAAAATTTCACTACTATGGCGATTCATATATGCCGGAGCCCACATACTCACAGTAATTATACAGTGTTTTTTTCTGTTTTTACTAAGATTATTTCTGAGCGCAGCTTGACATGTTCGTATTTAACGCAGATCTCGTGCGACGCGCGACCGTGCCGGCTTCAAAGACAGGAAATTCATTAATTTATTGTGAACACTCGTGCAACATTCCGTGTCAAGGTAAGCAGAAAACTTTATTTCCTCGCCATGCTTAAATGCTCAGATCGAGGAAGAGTCAGAATCAAATATTCCATAAAGATGTGGCGGAGAGTTCAGACACGCTGGGTGCATATTTTAGTTCTTCGTTCCAGTGCTGCAGGCTGGTACAGCTCCGTGCACTCTCCGTATTTTAACGTTGGATTTTATCATTTGAATTAGCGAAAATTCTTAGGAAATTTTCCCTGATAATTAATCCTTTTTTTGTTATAGAGCCGATGGGTCAGATCAGTTTTGTTCAACGTTCATATCGTTGATTCTGAAGAGTTTTAAAGTTTCCTCACATGCTTGTACCTTGAAACTAAATGGAAACCAAGCATCAATTTTGTACTATATCGGAGGATGATAGAGAATTTTAACGTACAATGTAGATTTAAATGACAGAATCCTATCGTGTTCTCAAAAATGCGGATCGACCTCAAGCCTTTGTTAGAGTGTACATGTTCATACCGACGTAATGCACCTCAAACATTTTAATATTATTTTCACGTAGGAAAATACAGCAGAGAAATGCGCATTTTTCTGCTGAAGATGGAAAATAGTGCATAGAATTTAATAAAAAGCGGCTCAACCATACAATTGGCAAAATGTTTATTATATAAAATTGTTAATAAAATATTCACATGTATATGTATTTGTGTATTGAGTATACAAAACCTGTGAGGAACTACCTCAGCACATTTCATTTACCAGCTGCTTCGAAGCTGAAAAGATTAATACATACGTGAACACAACGTTTCAAACTTTAATTTTATTTTTCGCCTCTCAACGCCGAGGAAGAATCTTAGTATTAGCAGGGCAATTGGTACGTAACCAAACGCAATACGGCCAGTAGCCAACTCAGAATGTTAGTTTTTTAAGAAGGACAAATTCGTCCTGAAGTTTATTTATTTATTTAAATTAAAATGCGCATATAACTTGAAGTGGTTCAAAATTGGGGTGTCAGGCAAGGACGGTCTACAGGCACAGAAAAGAAGATTCAGGTGGAGCTCTCGGTTTCAGGGCACAGGGCAAACGGCGCTAGCAAATACGGATGACACGATGCACCAACGTAACTTCAATGTGCCATCTTATCCCTAGCACTTCAGGATGACAGAAGAACCGTTCGCGCCAAACTGCCGATACTCAACTGAAGCCGGCACGGCACCAGGGTTACAACCATGGCAAGAGCAGCCAAACCGCGACCAACGCCTCCAGTCTCCTAAGCTGTACATAAAAATGAAGAAATGTACACAAATATACTTGAACAAAGAAATGTTATTGAACAAAGCTATTCAAAGAGTTTAGAACGAGTATAGCAGTTACCTTTCAACGTAGTTTACCTAGATTCGGCTACTGTTGTCCCACAAGATGGCTTAATTCGCAATTTAGGTTGAGAAGCACGAAGTGCGCAGTGCGACGCAGCGCCAGCTAGAGATACTGAAAAAATAAGTACAAGGTAGGAACGAAGTCTACCATCCTGGTAAACGTGTACAATGATTTAGTTCAAGTAATTGACAAATATTAGGAACACGAAACCAACCTGAAGAATTTTATCCTCCAGTGCACATAGCGAATATAAAACGATGGGAGTATAGGCCATATAGTGTCGCAATACAGTTTAATAGTGATAATAAAAGGCAGAAGCCCAATGGTAGTTTAATGGAAAATAGGTAGGAGTTAATAATAGTTAATATTTTAACAGTTTAATAGACGGCGGTGCACTGCGATAGGGTAAGGTTGCCCCACTTTTAAAGCAGCGAACACGCCTTTCAGAGGAAAGTTAATTGCGGTTTGAAACCCGCCTTAATCATGCAATTATTTAATGAAAAGAGCCTATATTTTACACATTCACACTCGCAATTAAGTCATGGACTTATTAAGCATGCGGGAAGAAGGGTTGGAAGCGTTACGCCTGCGACCGTCGCTAAACTCTACGCCACGAGCCGAGTGTGCTCCCGAGGTGCCGACGTAACAAGTGACTCCGACCTAGACGCAGCCTGAGCCCGACACAAAATAGCCTGGCTACCTGTTTACCTGACACCACAACCCTTTAATATGCGCTTCTGCTGCGCGACCGCACCTGCCACGCAGCACCAGCAGTTTACGTTAATAGTATAGAAATCGAAGTACACCACGAACGAATCTGTGGGGAAATTTCCCCACAAACCATTCATTTTCGTTTCATTTGAAATTAACTTTATTCAATGATCAGTTGGAATGCTCGAAAATTTATACCAAATCGTATCTTTAAGTTATACCTGTTTTAGAGATTTGGTGGAGAACTTTCCTTCCATAGATGGTTAACCTCATGCTTTCTGTATGAGAACAAAAGACATTCAGACTCCCTTAACACATTTTATCGTATATGTTATTTACGATCAGCTTCAGGTCCTAGGGATTCATTGAATAGCTTGTTTTTGAAATACCGTAAAAATCTTCCAAACCTGTAAAGTAGATTAAAAACAGTATAAAACTGCTGAACCTATAGAGTAGATAGAAAAATGGACAATAGAATAGCTTTGATTTTCATTAAGGCGATCTCACAATCCAACAGGGAGCGGACCTCGCAATGAATAAGTTCGGTTGGATTTCCCGATATAGCACTCATCCTCTCCGAACGTGATACTTGAATAGCCGAGACTCGGGGCGTCCCCGACTCTGGTGCCGACTGTGTGGGGACAATAGTGAGCCACACGGGGCTGCGCATTAACTACGTTATTTTAAAATCTCATCTCTCTTCACTCGCTCGAAAAAATTAATATGGGTTTATGTGAGGACGTTCACCTTTGAGGAACTTTTTGTTAACCCTTAACGTCATCATTTTTGTACTGATACTTCCGTTATTATAACCGCCATTATCGAACTGGCACTGGCATCAGGTGGCCACCGATGTCAGGATGAGGAAAGAACTGCCTCAAGGCAGGGAACTCCAAAGAAAACATTACGGAACAAATTTGTCGAAAAAAACAACATATTCAGGCTATTTTCGGAAGAAGAATGTATAGCCCAGTGGAGCGTAAAGGATTTATACAGAGACGGAAGTCAACTAATACACTGTACATCAATGCTGCTCACCCAAGAAAAATTTGAAGTAACTGAAACTTCTGTCGCCAGTTCAGCCATTTGTGAAAAAAAATATCAGCTCAAGTTGCGGAAAAAACATCACCAGACCTTAATGGTACCACTGCTAAGCTTGGCAGTAGGAATTGTGTACTTTGGTACAAAGGCAGTACTGTCTTTCCCCTAAACAAGATTTTGTGGATTACGACCAAATAGTCCAATTTTGTTTTCATCCGCCTTTGACTTGATTTCGGTTTCATCAGTCCTTAGAGCACTTATTTCGATTTTGTTCTGATTTAGTCTTACACTTATGAGCAAACCAGGAATTTCTAAATCATTTTAACAAAAATGAAGTTTATTTCAAAGGGTGCGAATTCGATTGATCTCTATGGAGTTCATTGCTTATGGCGCGTAGTGAAACACTCGCGCCTGATGCTGACAAATCTTCTTGCAATATTTGAGCCCTACAGTATTGTGCGCTAGATCTTGTATGGTTTTCATCGGTACTTTGATTCTTAAACGGAATCGTAAACGGCATCCTTGAACGAATTCTTAAACGGAATTTTAAGCGTTTCTGATGTCGCCATGTTCGTCTCACTCGCTCTCTATTTCTTAACTATAATTTTTTTTACAGAATTTGAAAGTTCTTTGTACCTAACAATAATATAGGTCCTCGATGTGTGATGCTACAGCATTGTCTGACGACCAAAGTATTTAGATTCTGCGCATGTTAGCCAGTTTTTGCACCACGAAAACAATCTAGAAAGTTCTGTATACTAAACGTATCTACAAGAGGTAATTTAGAACTTTAAAAAAATTAACCATTTTGGGGAATATCTTTTCGTCCATAGAGATGCACAAATGCATATATATTCCTCCATAATCAAATTTCTTTCTTTTTGCGTGTTCTGCTTCTATCCATTTTGATGCAAATATTTTGTCAATACCTCTTTGTCAGAAATGTCTTCATTGAGTTACTTTTTGCCATACGAATATGGGTTTCCTCCTATTGTAGACCAAGGGTCGGAATTTCAAGCTATTTTTGTCGTTGAAGCCGCTGCAGCTAGCGGTGTCAGTTATTTTGCGTTGGCAGAGAAGAATATTCCAAGCCAGCTGTTCGCTATGACAACGTAACGTGTTTAAAAATTTGGCTCCATGTGGTCTCCAAGCCTGGAATATTAGTTCTAACGTTGAAATTATTCTGCACTTGCAGATTTACAACTACGGTTAACTTAACGTCGTGGTCGAAGCGGGAGCTAATGGAATGACTCGGATTGGAAAAATTCAAATTTGAAATATTGTTCATGAAATTCAAATTTAGTTCATGTCACAACAATGCACTTTGTTGAAAACTCGTACATTCGTCTCTTGGCATTTCAATAGGTGTAGAATACTTATCAGTATAAAACTTGGGTAGGTATCAACTTTGCGTAGCTTAGTCGGAGCTACATCCTTTTCATTTTCTAACGCACACAGACGCTTTCAAATTCAGTGTTTTCATGTAATTAGAAATGGCAACTCTGGAACAGGGGAACTACAAAACATCCCATTACACTAAATAAGATTATGCCAATTCAGTGCATCGGCAAATATAATGCCTCAGCAAGGTGAAACCAAAAATAGTCAGTGTTAATTTAAATATTTCGAATTGAGGTATTATTGAGCGAAATGAATCTGGGAGATTTTCCTTCAAGAATAGAGGAATGAACACAGGTGTAACTAACAAATTACCTGTGTGCAAGTACTGTATGCTGGCAAAGTATAAAAACTTTTGTAGTCGACGACTTGAAGGATTCACGGCTACTGTGACATTTTTAAGAGTCATAAATGGGCATTTCTATCTTCACATGAGCATAAACCGCACATTTTTAAGGTTATCATGTCTGCTGCGATCATAGCTTTAATATTGATGCAGAAAATATAATGAATTTACGATACCGAAGGTTCAGATCATTTAATTCAATGATGAGTTTCGAAATCCTGCTAAAGGACTTGATGAGCGAGTCAAAAACAGATGAGACAAGGGCGGCTTCTCCTTCAAAGGTCATGCCACTCTACACGCGCTGATCACATCTCCCAGCGCAGCCTTCCACGGATCCTTGTCCTCATACCGCAGGCGCTGGATCTTCTTTGGCTTCTGTGTGGCGGAAGGTCGTGTCGCACGTCCAGGTGCGAAAATGCGCAGGTTTGACAAGTTCGCATGTAAAAATCTAAATATACTTCACCATAAAATAATATACTTCACTTCATTCATGAGCAAAAATCAGAGGTCAACTAAACTGAGGTTGAGAGGTTCGTAGAGGTGAGCAGGGACGATGATTTGTGAAATACTGAGTTTGTTAGAAATACTGGCCTAAGCTAATTGCCTATAGATTTTCCTTCTTTAAAATACTTCACGAATATTATTTATTTGCTTCATTCTATTTTGCCACCATTTTTAATAAAAGTTGTGAACGTTGAGATCCAACTCTTAAAAAGTAAATGATTTCTCATTACAACACTCAGCATGATTTTTATTATGCTTTATAGCCAAGATAGTTTGGTGTGAAGCGTAGCCTAGGTTCTGTACTCAAACTCGGCTTCTCATCGATAGGCGGTGCAGTCTCCTACACTTAGGAAGTTGGCGAGACCTTCGCCTTTGTGGTTAGTTTACTGCAAGTAAAGTTTGCTTAGCACAAGACGGTCACGTTTGTTGGCGCCAGCATTAAGAATTATTCCCACAATGGTTTGAGTTTAGGTGTGACTCGCATTTTTCAAGATTTGTGTAGAATCTAAGAGCCTCGCTTCTGTTGGATCACGCGTGCGCTTCGTTCCTTGCTGCTGTTTGAAAATTTGCAGTTGTTAGTTATCCGACACTCTTCTTCTAACATTATTTGTTGCTCCTCTCACATCATTAGATATTCCACTCAGATAGTTACAATCCAGTGCATGATTGATTAATTTTCCTATTCGATTGTAAAAATATAATACGTGAAATAAATTATTGTGCAAGTTTCAATTAAACAATCATATCTATGTTTGGAGAACACATCCTTGCTGTAAATGATTAAGTTTACCCAAGAAGACATTCGTTCATTTAATTTACGAACAGCTGATTTGAAACTTGAAGCAGGTTTTAAACCTTCAAACTTGAGTTTTATGTAAATCAAAACTTATAACTTTTATAGCCATTAAACAGTACGCACCAGTAATGCTTTTGAGTTAAGCTCACGACTAAATCAAGAGTATGTCAATGTTTAGGTTAACTTTCATTGACTCATTAGCTTGGCAATCAGTATCTTCAAAATTAAGTAGGGAAATATCAACAGTATAAAATCCTACTAATGAACAGATCGTGCTGCCATTAGAGAATATGTCTGAGAACCGATGATTTTTGGATTTTGGAACCAATTATAAACCGATCTTAGAGCTAATAATAAAAAGATCTACGCACCAGTAACGAACGGATTTTGACACTAATAAGGAACATTTCATCATACCAGTAACGAAGAGATTTAGGTGCCAACAACGAACACACCTTAGTACCAATAATGAGCAGCTCATGTTACCAGTAATGAAGAGATCGTAATGCCAATAACAAACAGATGTCTTGATCCAAATACCAAGATCATGAGATAAACCCGCATCAGTAAGTTCAAAATGCCGGTCTAAGGGAAGGGAACAGTCGAGGTAGGCCGGTGGAGTAAGTGCTGCACCGCCAGGACGCACCAAACTGGCACTGGAAGGCAGAAGCCTATACGACTCACTGATCCTATCGCTTGACACATTGTCTCAGTAGAGTCTTGGACTTCAGACTACTCTCAGAAGAACTTTGTACTCATTTTTAGGTTCTGATGTAAGTTTTGGACCGAACACTTTTGATCTCAAACATTACTTTGATACTATACAAAACTATTCCAGCAGTATATTTATTTGAACATTACGGTGAAAAATCCTAGTACATACAGTGGACAGTGAAAAATTTGCTTGAAATTTTATATTGGTGGTTTGAAGTTCCGTTATTGAAAAACACACCTCAGGAAGATTTCGTCTATCTCAGGTTGACATAATCAATTGAGCTCGGATGTACTTCATTAAGACATTCATGTTGACATATTATCGTTAGTTTATAATAAAAATTATTATAACAGTTCAGGAATCAATAATGTACTAATGTTGGGGCTAAACCTACCGTGTTGGGCGCTAGAAATACGTTGCAGAAGTGACCTGCCGTGTTGGGCGCTAGAAATACGGTGCAGAAGTGACCTGCCGAATTGGGCGCTAGAAATACGGCGCAGAAGTGACCTGCCGTGTTGGGCGCTAGAAATACGGCGCAGAAGTGACCTGCCGTGTTGGGCGCTAGAAATACGGTGCAGAAGGGACCTGCCGACTTGGGCGCTAAGAATACGGCGCAAAATTGCCCTACGTTAGCTGTGGGGTTCGGATCCGCGGGTTCAAGGAAGGCTGCGAGGTCACGCAAGGACGTTCAGGCCGACCTGACCTGACGGCCTGCATCGTAAAGCCCTTCTTTTTATGGAGAGCCTTGCTTTCCTGACCTTTGATGAAACTGCCAGCTTAATTAAGTAGCTCGCTAAAAAAATCGTGGAAACATTTGTGCCAGTTTGGCTCGGTCTATGGCATGCAGAGTTGCTCAATGCTGGTGTGCAATAGTTGTCAACAGCATTTAACGCACTGCGGAGTGTGAGGTGGTTTTTAAAAATAAAGTAGCGTGATATCTCAATGGGTATTTTCCATCTCCAGCTCTTTAAAATGCCATTAATGATCGATTAAGATTGATTGAAAATTCTTAAAGCGAGTTTTTAATGCTAATCTGAAAATGCGTTGATCTTCGATAAGAAATCTTGATGTGCGCTGATTAAAGCTGCACGAGAGAGCAATTAACTCTCAAGAGGGTTAATTAAACTTTAATGTCATTTAACTTGATAGCCTCTAGCCTGCTTCGTTTTCTTTTTAACTCTTTAACCGTTGGATAGCAGTATCAATTTCCTATAAAATTAAATGCATCAGGGACTCTTACCGAAAAAAGGAGAGTAGAAGACGAGTGAGAGAATGATTGTAATTAGAAATTATTTAGTGTTGAAAAATTCATTTAAGAATTGGGACAATAAAAATCTTTTGGAATTTCGAAGAATTTTTTCCAAGTTCCAGAGCCTCTGAAGTGAGCATAGCTTCATAGATTTCCAAGCCTTTTAAATAATTCTAAACATTTATTTTGTTGCTACGAGTTCAAGGGTAAGGCCCTGAGGCTGCTAATAAAGATGTTTTTGTCAGTTTTTGAACGTAAAATAAAATGCTGTTCAACCGAGACCTATTTCCACTCAACACACAGATGTCCTTCCTAAATCAATCAACAAAATTCCCTTTTCATGAGGGAATGGAAGCCCGCACCGGCATGTGGAAGTTGAAGCGGTTGCCATTTCTGGGTAGGCGACAAGGCCCATTTTGCACCGAATGACATCAGCTCCGGAAGAAGCAAGTGGGAGATGGATGAAAACTTACGTAGAGACTTCTTTTTACCGCCTCTCGAAGTATGGAAACTTTGTAGAAATTTCCTACAGGCCGTTGCGTTCTTAGAAAATTATTATTTTTTACCGAAACGATGTTTTGGTTTAGTTTTTATTCATAGCAATAGGATTAGTTCTGCGGAAATTTTCCTCTTGGCTGCATACAGCAGCAGTTAATAGAATTTTCATGTGAAAATAATTACATTTTACGATAGAAGAAACAACATACGAAACAAAATCTATGAAAATGCGACTGCAAGTAGGTGATTTGCAACGAAATCTTCTGTCTTATAACCCACATTTGGATACCACAATAATTTATCGATAAACTGCTTTCATAAGGTTTATTGCTTCCCCTGTATCGCCTGTAAATGACTACTTACAAGGACGAAGCTTTTTAACGTCTGAGGTATTATGACAGTTTAAAAATATTCCCTACAAGTCAGCGTGCGAGGAAAAAAGGGTAGGCTTTTATTTTTTATTTTTTTGTTTAATTTCACTTTTTGTAGAATAACAGCAAATTTAGCTGAAGCCCTGGTTTGTTATTGTCCTAATTTAGGGGCGAACGTTAGCGAAATTTGATATGAAGGTTTTTTGTTATTGTTGGTCCATATTGCTTCGAAAAGAATTGTTGCAGAAAAAGTCCTCTTCGTATGAACCAAATGAACGAAAATATTGCCATGGTCAGAGATGATGAATTCTATAGGAAATGAGCGCGATGTAGCGCGGTACTTGTAATATGTAACAATCAATTCAAGAATTCATCGCAGGGAACGTCGAACGTCAACATTATCATATACAACTTTTTTCAACAAAATAATTTCCAGTGAACATTTTTGGAGCAGTATATTTTTTCAGAAATTTTTTCTTCTGATATAATACCTGATAACATTTGATACCTGGGCATATACAATACCTGAGTATGTGCAATATCTAAAAATTGGTTATAATACCTGGGAATTCCTTTGTCAGTGTCGGCAACTTTTTAGCCAATATTTCAGAGTAGTGGAAAGTAGATTGAATACATTTTTTCACTGCCATACATTCCATGTTTTTCCAAGTAAATTGCATCTCATTATTCAATATCAAAACACCAGATGTCAAATAGATAAATAGCATAAGATTAAACCATCTAAAATCATCGAGAGAAGAATAGGTAACTAAAAATGTCAGAAAGTGAGGATTATTTATTCGACAATGGGAAATTTTTTATTGAAGTACAGTAGAAGCGTGGAGTTCAAATCCAAATTATTCTAATGTGGGCAGGTGTGACTTTTCCATTATCACTTTGACCGCGGTAAGTAAAGCTGAAGTTTAATATTAAACTCAAGTTTATTAAAGCTAATTGAACTAAGTAATGTTAAAAATAGCAAACATGGACTGGATTGTGCCTTCATTTAGCTTTGATTAAGTATTTGGGAAAATTGAGTTTGTGACTACTGTTCGGTCAGCCGCATTATGAAAATCGACTCCATGTACCACCACGTCGTAGTCAGTGTTGAACGTAAATGGAAAGGAATTACGGCAGTCGAATATAAGATTTGATTGCTTCGTTTCAGCCGGTGAAATCCGTTAGATACACATGCAAAAATCATTCCAAAATTGTGCAATCACATGATGCTATCATGAGTTCACCAATCCTTTCAAAATTTCAAAGGCAAAGAATAATATTATTCTTTCCCTACTTTCAAACTTTGTAAGCCTGAGGTCACTGAAGAGATAGTAAGCTGAAGTGCAAGTTCTAACTCTCGAGAGAAACTCCTGAATTACTTAACAGCATAACGCAAGAGGAGTTTCAACATACGAAACAAGCTCCACAAAAACCCAACTGCAGGTATGAAATCTGTAATTGAATACCCTATCTTATATCACATCCGGATGCAACATACATCGGCCTCGCAACAGCAAACCCCTATTGCCTCAGGAAACTCTGAAGGGGCAGCTCATACTTACCAACAAGGAGACGCAGAAGGTCGGTACAAATTTGTTCCTTCAACTTATTTTGAAAACCTGCGAGAAGATGACAATAAGCGGGCCCTCGGCAGTGGGTCATGCACTGCAAGACTTGCCCAATCCGCGGCGGCTGCAAAAAGTTGCCTATTTCTGCCTGTGCGAATGACGGTGCACACCTCCCTAACTCGCTAAAAAGTTCAGTGTTAGAACCTGGCGCTGGTCGTAATTAGGTGGTGACCTAACGCAGCTCTTCATTATGTAGGTGGTGACCTAACGCAGCTCTTTATTATGTAGGTGGTGACCTAACGCAGCTCTTTATCATGTAGGTGGTGACCTAACGCAGCTCTTTATTATGTAGGTGGTGACCTAACGCAGCTCTTTATTTTGTAGGTGGTGACCTAACGCAGCTCTTTATTATGTAGGTGGTAACCTAACGCAGCCCTTTATTATGTAGGTGGTGACCCAACGCTGGTCTAAATTAGGTGGTGACCTAACACAGCAGCTCTTTGTTACGTAGGTGGTGACCTAACGCTGATCGAAATTAGGTGGTGACCTAAAATAGGTCTTTATTATGTAGGTGAGAGTGTGATGCAGGTGATGATGAGGTGGTGACCTAACGCAGGTCATAATAACGTAACCGATGACCTTACGCTGGTCGTAATTTTATGGTGACCTAACACAGGTTATAATTGTGCAGGTGGTGGCCTAATGCAGGTAGTAATTAGGTGGTGATCTAACGCAGGTCATAAATAGGTGGTGAAGTCGTTATTAGTGAGCGAGTGAGCTCTGTGAGAACTACCATGAGCGTTGATAAAATTATATTCTATCAAATTACCTAACGTTGTAATTCTTCCCTAGCTATTGTAGATCATCATTCAAAGTGGGGAATTAATTAATAAAGATGGGGAGAGGCGGTTGCACGTTGCTCAAAATCAATAAGGTGTCCCATTCCAAAAGTTTCACGAGTTGACAAGTTTGTTTTCATTGTACAATAACTTGCAATTTTCATTCAATTTCAATAGACCCAATCCTAGCTGAATGTAATTTCATTTTACACAAGCATTCTAAGCCCAGACAAAAATTTATTTTTATGAATATCTTTCTTGTAGACAAACACTTGTTTTAAAATAAGGAAACCATTAAAAGCTGGTTAGCTCGCTAGAACTAATTGTGAAAAATTATTTATGTTATCTTTTACCATGAGTTTAGTGAAAAATGCGAAGAAAATTTGCTGCTGTAGGATAACTGTCGAACACATATTAGAATGTGCATTTTAATTTAGGAATAAATCTTGATGATGATAGATTGATTGGTTGTTTTGTGTAAATTTTTGGCATTCGGAAAGAGGTTTCTTCTCGCTGTGTGAGATATTGCATCACCTTATTAATCGTTGGGTTAGTAAGCCCCAAATATTAATAGTCGTATATTTTGAGGTTCAAGGTAATTGTCATACAGTGCTTTAAAACCACTAAATTTCTACTCCATAACAAAAAAAAAATTATGAAGATGCTTGAATTAAAAAAATTTCTACATGCAAATCATGCTGTGCTTTCCAATGATAACCTCGTGGTCGAGATTGCAAAATTCCGCCCATATTACAGTCTGTGAAAATGTACGCGATCGTTATCAAGTACCACTCTCACTCTCACTCTCACTCTCACTTTACGCGCTGCTCAAACATCACCGATGTTCACTTTCCTTCGAGGCCACACCAAGCCGACGTACAAATGTGTTGAGTGCGATTGTGTCAATTAATGCTTACGTAATATCTCTGCAATTTATTCAAATTGATCAACATCCCAGTTCTAAATCACAGATTATAAAATGAGAAAAAGAGCATAATTCCTCCTACATATTCCAATAAGCAGTGAGATTACCCGTACAAATTAAATATTCACTCATGAAAATAGACACACAATTTTCGAAACAAAAACTACTGCTTTTTAGAGGGAAATTTTTGACATCTTATCTTAATTGGTTACACTTATGTATTCTTGATGGAGTATTTTCGAGTTTAGAATATTTTTTGCTGCAATGTAAGTCTTAACTGTAGTATTATAAAATCGAGCATTTCATCAAATTAAACAAAACCTTTAGACCAATTATCAAACTAGCTCGATCACCACTGTAAGATAATTCACCAGAACTATCTAATTGAAATGAGGAAATAAGTTCACGAGCTGACAGACTATTTCAAATTATACTGCCGAGCAGATCCTGTACTCTTTGATGATCTCATTGCTTACTCAAGTACTGAACTTATTATTCCCAACCCAGAAATTCTTGAAGTTAAGTAACGTTGATTCAACCTATTTTAAGAAAAGGTTCAAGGAAATAACCTCATTCTGTAGACAAAAAATCCATAAAGTGTGTCCATTGAAGTGTGGCTGTCAGACTTGGCCCAATGCCGGTCAACAGATGAAGAATGAGTTCGCGTATTCGCCTCAGTTTTCAGTGCTTTGCACCTTCTCCTAAGATTGCGCCACCCCGTCCATGTTCCTGCCAAACATTAGCGGTATTTGCGTAGCGGCAGCGGTCGCTAGAATGGCTTCAATGTTATGGATGCAGGCCCAGTCACCGCTGATAGGAAATGCAGAGGACGGAAATTGCGACTGCGGGGCAAATTAGGGTGTTAATCGCAAAACAAAGACAAGGCCGCGGGAGTCTGCTTCATTAAAAGCCTATTTCCAGGGGCCATCTGGCCTCTCAAGGCTTTCTAAAACATCTCAAGTCATTCCACAAACAAACTGCATTTTGGGGTGTCGCACGAATCATTTTTCTGAATGTAGCATCCGTGTATACTTCCGACTGTAAGATGGAGTGCGTATCTTTTGTTGTGGAGACATTCTTCGGCTGGCTTGTAGCTTCTTACTGTAGTTTGGGAATTCAAGGAGCAAAATAATTGCTGGTTCTGTTGCCTAACAAATATTTTTTCCGCATTCTTCTTTATCCGCAAGCGTAGATGACACTTTTGGTTGCTTCGTTCTCACTTCTCCCCTCACATTCCTTACTACGTACTTTGATGGCCATTTTACTCATGAATTCTGTATCTTTTATCTCCTCACTTTCGCCCTTTTTCAGCGACCGTGTCTTCGACACTCTCATGCATCCACAACGCAAAAGCATGGGACAAAGCACTGAGACTTAAATAGGCTACGTACACCTGAAGGTATTTACCAGTCACGACATCAGGATTTAATCCGATTAACACATGAACGCAAACTCAGGGTAAATGCAGGGAAAAAAATGCGAAATTTTGAGTGCACCAAAACGACAAACTTCACCTTCTAAAAGTGAGATTCGTCCTCTTTTAAAGCTATGCATTCTTCTGTTTTGTACTTATTCGTTCACTGAAGACATTACCTGCGGGGATCGTTTTCATTATTTGCTTGTGTGTTGTTTTTAACTGAAAAATAGATATCTCTTAAAAAAATGGCATACACGAGAGAGCGAGCTTGATCCTCAAACTTTTAAAATAACAATAAATGTGAACCAAAGATGATGAATAATTCGTCAGTTACTGCTTCAGGTCATGGTGTATCACACTGTTATTTGTTTGAAAAGTTTCACTCTGTTCTTAAAGGCTTTATGCCGCAGCTCAGCGTTGTCGACGCGTGCGGTATTTATTCTCAAAGTCAAGAAGCAACTCACCAAGGTTGAAACTTCTTGCGAGCTTCTGTTTGCGTCCGCGTTATAGTGGTCTCACTTGCAAAAAAGTTAAGCCCGTCGATTTGATTGTAAGTTTTACTTTCGAACAAAAAGCGTGAATACTCGAGGCATAAAAATGACTTTCAAGGAAGTTATTCATTGAAGTGCTTTTCTCAATTGCGTTAAATTATGGAGTGAGCTTCTTTAAGGAGTCAAATGCACAGGGTTGACAAGGTAATTCCAGCACCTGGACAAGATGCAATGAACACCAAGTGTAAACCCTGCTTTTATTCTTCACAGTGGTCAGCCACGAAGAGGTATCTATTTCATTACAAGTGCAATTCTTTTGCGAGATAGGAGTTTAAAAATTTTCAAAAGTATTAATTTCATACCTAAATACAACAAGAACTAGTAACTTCGGAGGACCGTTCTTCAATGTATCATTCTTCGTAAATACTTAAAACGTGTTTGGATTTCCCTGAAAAACTCAATGTTCGCCTCAAAATTCTGACCACCAGCATGCCCCACAACGGAGGACACTGGGTTCTTTAGACAGACGAATAATTATTGATGTTGGTAGATCACGTCCAATGACTTATTTCTCCCAAATAAATGTTTGAGGTGCAGTCTAAGGTCACGATTTTAGGATTGATAAACCACTGGTGACCTTTAGAGAAAGTGCTTAGGGTGGTATCCCGAGGACTGCAGAGAATAATCGCTGTTGATGAAAGTAATACAGGAATAAATATTTCAAAATTCGGCGTTTCGAATAGAGTTCTATTTCCCTATAACACCCCCCCATCTGGATTTATTCTCGTAGTTCCATCATTTGAGTAATCACCATCAGAATTATCACCGTTTGAGCTATCAACATTAGACAAGGTACTGATATCAGGTTGTCACCGACATCAAAATGAGGAGAGAACTGCCACTTGGCAAACTTCAAAGAATACATTCAAGTTCACATTGTAAAAATATTTGCATATTCTAAAATTGTTTGTATAAGTGGATTTTACAACAAATGCAGTTGGGCACAAGTTACATCCACGTCACGAAGTGGCTTCGACCAGATCAGCTTACTCTTACATTGAATTACTGTACACCACGAGTAACAAACTTCATTTCAGAGATAAACTAGAAAGTGGCACAGCTGAAAATCAAAACAATGTATTTAAAACGTTTCTTCAAAACAGTCCCAGAAGTAGTCAGGTATTGTGTAATTTTTGTATTGGGTGGAAGTGGCTTATTTTATACTTTTTATTTGCATTTTGTCTACTTGAAGAATCTGAAAATCGATCGTAAAATAATTTGAAATTGTTAAATGCTGAGCCTTGATTCAATCTTTTGTTCATCAATAGATGTACCGTGAAAAGATTTTATCAGAAACAAGCTATAATTAAAATTATTTTATTTGTAGTCAGTGAGTTGGCTTGTGTATATCTGCTTCTGAATACATAAGTGTGTCTACACGCTTTTTAATCACTAAAAAGAAGAACACTAAGTTTTTTTCAAGACTTTGTCTCATAATTCGATCGTTTAATTCCACCGAGCAGCCCATAAATATGCACGACTACAAAATATGGAGTCTGCAAGTTCTTTTAAGTTAAAACGGAAACTAATTGAAAATTATTCTTGATTGATTCTCAAAATTAAGGTTCAATAGCAAGACTACAAAGGTAGTTATAATATTTTTAGCTTTAAGCTTGCTACTTTCATTCGCACAGCTGACCAAAGCAGCACTATTAGAGACAACCACTAGTTATTACTACCACTACCCCCTCTCATCAATGATACCATCACTACCACTTCTCTCATCAATAATACCATCACTACCACCCCTTTCATCAATACTACCATTACTACCACCCATTGCATCAATACTACCATCACCACCAATACCACCACCAGCGTCAACACCACTGTCACCAATACCACTACCAGTATCACCCCCACCACCACCACTGCCAGCGTCACCACCACCGATACCATAGCAAACACCACAACCACCAATACCACTACCAGCGTCACCACCACCGATACCATAGCCAGCACCACCACCACCACTACCAGCGTCACCACCACCGATACCGTAGCCAGCACCACAACCACCAATACCACTA
>JACJUY010008595.1:0-29340 GCA_014220935.1 Platorchestia sp. MABIK | reverse complement strand
GCTTAAAGAAAACGGTTGTATCAATTCTTCTGTAATTTAGTACATAGATGGAATAAATGTTAAGAAAAAAAAAGTAGCTTTTTAAATTTTTGTAAGTTCAATAGTGTCTGAATTACAGCCCTTGAAAATTGGGTATCGTTTGTTTGTGGGCACGCTGTTTTTCATGAATGATATATAATGTATAAAATAGGCGGGAGATTTTAATTTTGTATCACAGAGTTCCCTCTCAACGCCCATCTTCATTACATATATATACAGGATGTAAACCATCAGAGAATAAAATAAATAATGGTTTATTTTTCATATTGCGTGAAAAACAAATATTCACTACATCAAAATATACACACACTTATATATAATGTAGATGAGCGTAGAAATTGAACTCTATGATACAGGATTAAATTATCATACCTATTTCAATTTAGTGAATATTTGTTCGTTACATGAAGTATTCTACACAGATTGTGATTTTATGTTTTATTCCAGTATTATTCTGGTGTTCCAGTAAAATGAATGCTGTGGTTGAATATTCACGTATGTTTTTCTTTAAAAAATGTTTAATTTTTGCAATAAAAATTACAGACTCAGCGGTATTCCCTATCCTTTCTACATCACCCCATGTTTATGTATTTATCAATCGCCCCCAGTTGCACACGCATCGATCTCATTGGATGTACAATATTGCACTGAGCTTATTAGGTCAATACATTCACAATTCATTAAGTGTGAATGTATTGTAATATCCATAGCTTCCAGTGCGATATTGTACACCCCGTGAGGCGAGGCGCGTGCAGCTGGGGGCGATTTTTTATTCCATGAACAACTGACGGCCAGCCGTGATTCGAATCTGGTTCTGAGGTGGTACACGGCCGGTAGGTGAGGCGGGTCACGGGTGATTCGCGGGCGATTTTGTATCCGATAACGGGGACATTTGACCTCTAAACCGCGCATATTTCAACCAAAAAACAACCGTATTGCCGACGCTGTTCCACCCGCGATACAACCAAAATTTTCAATTGGGGATGGCAGAGCCGTCAATCGAGAGATCAGACATAAAAAGTGACAAAAATAATAAATTACAGCTTGAAAGAAAATAACCCACAATACTTCGGTGAATATGTATTTGAAAATAGATCCTAAAAAAGTTCCCAATGAACCTTTTGCCAATATAGACAGTCAATCCCAATCAGGAAAGAAATGCTTAGCCCAAATCCTAAATGTTTATTTTACCTCAGAGTTCCCTATAGCTGATTTAATGGGAATCCCACTACCCCAAGTCTTGAACATCCAGCAGCAAATTTCAAATCTTTGTGGAAAAAAGTTTAAGCCAACACAAATCAACCAAACCGAAACAGCCAAAGAAGTTAGCGAACATCTTCAATCGATCGCTCTCAACGGGGATAATTCCGCAGGACTAGGAACTGGTAAATGTCTTAACAATTTTCAAAAAAGGGGCACAAATATCCTATAACTACCACCCTATCAGCCTGACATCTGTTATCAGTAAAACGATGGAGAGGTTGCTCTAAGTATGAACAAGAAAGCATCTCCAAGTTCAAAATTTGACTTTGGATTCTAAGCACAGGTTTCGAGAAAGACGCAACTATCTTGACTTCTTTTTAAAATACGATCAAATCTTCGCCGATGCAAAAGACATAGACCTCAAAAAACCTTCACTCTTAAAAGCCTAAATTCAATAGATCACTGGTCCCACTCAAAAAGTAGCGATACAGGAATAATTTATTGATTGGACGCTATTTGCTTCATGGGTTCTCGAAGTGAGAGTTTCAAGTCCAGTGCTCATCAGCAACCTTGACATCGTAATCACCAGTAAAATTTTTAAATTCGCTGATGATACGAAACTTTGATACTGGACCTTCAGCGAGAAGGGCATAATTATTATTCAAACAGACCAGGACAGTCTTCCAATACCAAACCTTGCAAATAAGCTTTAACATCGAAAAATTCCCAGTCATGCAAAATGGAAGTAAAAATCGGTACTCTCCCATGTACCTTGAATGAGCCTCCAATAGCTGCAGTAGACCAATGAAGAGATCTTGTCATCACTGTCATTTAAGATCTCGAGTAGCAAAATGCGTCGAGAATGCCTGCAATATTTTCTGCTTATTGGCTACAAACTTTGAATTAAAGTCAAACGACCTTACACTAACCTTCTATTAGGCTCAAGTTCGACTATATCTTGATGACTCAAAGCAACTCTGGTCCCTTACCCCAAGACGAAATCTCAACAAAATGGACAGAATTCAAGGTTAAGCTGAGAAAATCATTCCAGAATTCCGCAAGCTCCGGTACGAGCGACGTCTCCAACTGACTAAACTCATTCCACTTGAACAAAGAAGATTGAGAGGTCTGTCAAGAACGACTTTCATGGATCTTCACGACTATGATGATTTTGCCCTAAAAGGATTTACCGATACTGAGGAAAATTACCGAACTAGAAATAAGCCGTGATATTAGGAAGAACAAATTTGAAAACAGGCCGGGCCTTAAATTTTTTTCCATTCATTATTATCAAAGTAAAGAAGCAGCTCTCATATCACGTGTTCTATGCCAGCGCGTTATATATGCTGTAAAATCGTCCTCACCATTTTGGGTAGGAAATCCGCTTGTATTCTAGAGTACGAGGGTTAACCGAAATGTCAGGTTGGTTTAGGGAGAAAATTGTATGCCAAATTTAGCGGGTAGCACTAAAAATATGTGAAATTTTTACGATTTCATTGGTCTTGCCACCAGCAGACAGTAGTGTTAGAATGGCATGTAAAAAAGGCAACCTTGTCTCCAATATTACTAATAATACAAAACAAAATGGTCAAATCAAGGGACACTACTTGCATAACAGAAGCGTTAAGAATTATTGTGTTAAGATAAACGTAATTATGTTTGTGCGTAAAAGTTGTTGACTGTAAATGTCTGTGCGTGATTGATTTCTGGCGGCACACGAACTTGGCATCAACCCGAGAATGGGTCACTTGGCACTTGACTCGTTTTTGTTACCACATTCTACTCTATTCTAATCGTGAAGAGCACGTTCAATCACTTATTCAAACACATTTTCAAAACACAAAAGCGTTGAAATCTCTGAATACGCCCACGCACTCTCTACTAGTATTTTGTTAAGAAAGAATTTTTGTACCAAGAATTTTTGCCGTCTGACTGAAAGACAAATATTGGCTGGATATTAGTTTATATCCGGTGTGTTCCTTAAAACATTCTCTAATTGGACCGATAATTTTTTCCTCGATATACAGTTTCTTGTCAGTTTCAGCTGCAAGGGAATTTGCCGTGTAGTTAGATAACACCATAACGAATGATGAGCAACTGGTGACATTCGCCATTGAAATTTTTCAACATATTTCAAAAAATCCGATTTAAAGAGGCCTTTTGATGATACCCTGAACATGAAACCTGCTCAGTGTAGGTCTAAAATTAGCTGGAAACCAAAAATATATTTCCAAAATGCTTCTGTCGGACCAAAAATTTTCACCACAAAATTTTGCGTAATCACTTAAACCATCAACTAGGTAATATGTGGAATGAATGGTAAAAAAACATTTTCATCTCATTGAACTTGAGCACGCAAAAGTTCATCTGGTGGCTGATGAATGTTCAGATTATGTATGTATGTTTCCAAAGACAATTCGAGACTCTTCCGTTCGTAAATATTGTTGTGCCGGAAAATATTGCTGTACGCCTCTGCGTTTTCAACAAATCTCAGTTTCTCAACAAAAGTAGAGGAGGATTTCTGACGATGTTACTCTTAATATGCAAATCATGAAACTTATTAATAACCACGGTAAATTCCTCCAACATTCTTAGGTTGGCTTCCGTGCAGTTACACAAACTCTTGGTCTTATGTAGGACTCTTATAATGAGCATGCAAATGTCCACCTTATATAATTTCAAAATGACATGGCGTTCGAACGCTTTAAACAAGTAATTTCTCCTTATGTGCTCGTGCTGTGAATTTTACAACGCTTTCAGAACTTATTTANTAATTCAGTCTCTGTTATTCAACTAAACTTACAAGGATGTAGAGTCCATTTGTGAGCATCCAACTCTAATTACTGCTCTCGGTTCTCAGGCCTTGGAGACAGTCAGACTCGAAGTCTCCGACTTCGAATTACCTGAGAAAAATTATTTCAACTTCTGGCGCGCCTCAGTGATTAACAAATCAACGATTCCGCCTCTGCAGGGATTTCAAAGGGAGCTCGATTCTCTTGCTTGAATTCCATTCTGTCTATTTGGTTGAAGACAATCATGTAATGTTGTATGACTGTATATATATGTGTACTTCTATTGTTGATCAGCAAATGGGATTTTACCCAATTGAATTTCAGAAGTACGGTCGAATTCTGTTTATTTTTCCGGAAACAAAATGGTTTTCATTTTCTTCGAGTAAAATGAAGCATCTGTTCAAAGTGCAAGAGCTGAAAAGACACTCAAGTGATGGACCTCAGGCTTAGCAAGAACAGTACATAACTATATTGAATTGAAAATAACAAACCAATTATGTTAACTAATGTGTTAAAAGTACGATGTGTAGATACTGCCAAGGATATTGAAGAAGTTGGAACAGCCTGATGCATCTGTGAAATTGTTAGAAAACAGTAACTGTTATTAACTAAAAATCCTGAGTAAAAATTAGATACTTTACGTATCTATTTAGAGATGGATCAGACGTTACCCATGCTTTAGTTTCAGTGTAAAACAATATCAAATATTCGTTCCCACATACACACACACACACACACACACAGTCAGTGTTTACGATCCACATATTTACACAGTGACATAATGAGTTAAATTTCGGCTATCGACATTAAATTATTTTTCAATTTACAACGTACGAGAAAACACTCAATGACAATAGAAATGGAAATTGTTAGTGAATAAACACATCAAAATGTTTTGATTTATCGAGTGCTGAGCATATCAAATTTAACCATTGAACGCGTCCAGGTGAAAATGATTGCATTCAACGCTAATCAATGAATCTAGCGAATCATTTAATTAAGATAGCAATGAAAAAACATCTTGTTCTCTATTGATTCGGACAGCTCAAAGTGTGTGATCGGCATGGCTGTGGCACAGCTTCCATTCCTTCATGAATTTTCAATCGATCAAACAATTTTTCACAAATGAGCACCAAGCAAATTCATCTATCCTTAATAGAAACCAAATTTCATGATAATACTTATACGCCTCAATTTGTGAATCTTGTATCATAGATACGCTCATCAAGTACTTCGACCTTAGCGAGTCAAACACGATGAACACATGGAAAAGTATTTATTTATCTATATAATATGCTGCTTGTTCTTCATTTAGTTAGTTAGTTAGTCCATCCGTTACGCTCTAATCCGAGTTTGCAGTACATGCATTGATACGTTTGACATTTTATCAGGTTAGCATAAAGATATGTTTGGTAAGAATGAATTAGGACAGAATATGTTATGTTAGAATTTGTTGGGCAATGCTGCTGGAAATTTTTCACGAGTTCCCCTAGCTGAACGATGACATTGCTTGACTAATTGATAACGACAATTCAAATGAGTCAGGATAGGATAGGTTAGTATGGATCAAATTAGGTTAGGTTAGAAAAGGATTAAATTAGATTAGATTATTAGTTAGTTTAAGGCTCCCTATCCGCAACAAATGCGATCCAAAGAGAGGAAGAAGGAAGGCACCATTTAGTTTGGAGTTAAAGGGAACACGGAATCTATTCAGAAAGGGCATAGAAACAGTAATATGAGAAAGAAGATTGTGAAACAAGATCAAGCTGAAGAAGAAAGTAGTAGGTGCTGAAAAACAGGACAGCAGTGAACCGAAAAAAGATGATTCTCAACATAACAAAAACATTTGATTTCAACAAAAAGAAATCCCACCTAACTTTCAGATCGAGTCCTCACATTTTCCCTTGCGGACAGCGAGTGTTAATTCCCATAAACACAATAATTGTATCCCCCTGAGGGGTGGTTAGGATAGGATAGGATAGGTTAGAATAGGTTAGGATGGGATCGGTTAAGATACAGTGGCGCCAGAAAGTAACTCCGCACTGCCTTATTTTTTATTATATTTTAAATTATAGCATATATAACTAATCATTTGAAGAAAACTTTACACCATAAAATTCTACGCCATTTAATCTATAGATATGCATTCTCAAATTTATTTTTCTGCCACCCAGTAACTGTGTAGGCGTCATTTTATATGAAATGGACAAAGTCTGCAGGACAAAAAGAAACTCCGCATGTTAGGATTGCGATGTAAATATGCTACAATGTCCGCTTTTAAGCTGCGATCGGGCATTTGCAATTGTTATCAGTGCTAGTGAAGATAAAGTGCTGAAATCTTTAATAAATTTTAGTCATGCCTCGTTTTNTTTCAACCAAAAAACAACCGTATTGCCGACGCTGTTCCACCCGCGATACAACCAAAATTTTCAATTGGGAAGCAGCACTTCTGTTGGTAAGTCATAGATGGAAAATTCAATGGATTTACGAGGCAGAGAGATAATGAACTCCTTCTTCCTCTCAGCAGCCAAAAATTAACTAAAAACAACTGTCAGACACTACTCGGCGAAAATAATTTTCTCTCTGTAATTTAATGTACCACTTACCGAATTTTATTTCTCACGCATTGCATTTTTTTTGTAGGCGTTTATTTTATTTAATATTTTAGCGTGCATCCCTACTTGTTTCTCTCCGACATCATCATCATGTATCCCTAATTTTATCCAATTTACTCACCATAGCTAATAATGAGAATAAAAGTGAAAAATAAAAAACATTTCACATTTTTCGATTCAATGATGAGCCTATGTCAAACGAGATTCAAACACCAGCCATTATATGATGTTAAAAGTGAAATAGCTACACACCACCGGAGATGTATGTAGGATCAAAACGTTAGCGAAACAAATTTGAACTCGACTTAGAATTTAGCTTAATCGTATTTTTCATCCTCGATATGTCAGCAAAATCGTTCGATTAAATATCTCATTCAGGAAAATAGCAGAGGATTCTAAGAAAAATTGCTATGCAATTTTTATACAATGTGTTCTCACAAACATAACCAAAAAGCTTCAAAATACTCGTAGAAAGCTAAAAAAATATTTAATCGCGTTTTCATTATCCCTGTTATGTTAATATCCCCGGGAAATGTCAAGAAAACAGAAACTGCTCCGAATATTCATTAAATTTCTATCACTTCTTTGTCCTCACTACGCGGTACAACAAAAAGTCCGAATTACCTTAACAGCTCAGATGGTGTGACACAAGGAAATAAGTCTGTTCTGCTGCTCGACCAACGCACGACTGTTCATCCAGAACTCCCTGCAATAACTTTAGTTTCACATGACAAGTAAAAATTAGAAAACAAAAATCAAAGGAATATCTATTTGCTTTTGTTCTTACTTCGAATTACAGAGCCTTGTGAACAGAAAAGAGCTCTCAGATCAATTTTCAACGTACGTGGTGCAGACGAAAACTTATGTTCATTATTTCGCCTCAGATGTGAATCTGTGTTACTTGGGCCACTAATCATCGACCAATTTTCGCCCATGAATCATAGCTGTGACATGTGTACCTGAAACGAACCTAATGAAATTCATAAACAAAACGAATCAAGTTCGCATTTCAACAATCTGAAAGGCTTGTAATTTCTACCTTTTTTTGTTGGAATGACATACTCTACTTGCTGAGTATTGCGTGATTTTAAACTATTAAAATACTCGGCGCAAATAGCTTCACAGATTGTATTACAGCGCAAATCAAAGAACCATGTAAGTGAATGTAATATGAGGATATAATGTTAGATTGTAAGGATGTGAGAGAATTGAATGTTACACTGATGTTCAGTTCAGGAATCAGACCAATTTTAATATTGCAGACCTGAATCATTAGCTAAGTTCGCCTAGCAGCTGCATGTCGAACTTTTCTATTCTTGTTCCAAACGTGGATATGCTCACTAGTCTCTTCAAATTTTCGACTGCTGATGAAGAGCGATCTCCTTCTCTTGGAAAGCACTTTGCAATGAACGTCTAATTACATTCTAGCATACATGGCCTCGAAAATTAATGGCATTTGATAACATGTGTTAAAACAAGTTTGTTATTGAATTAGATCGGTAATTGCACAAAACTAGCGCACTAGTTCTTTTCGTGGTTTCTAATTCATTCTTAAACAGAACAGCGCACCGATGCGACATGCATGCATTCATGTGAAAGCAATACAATAAGAAAATAACTATTTCTTCGAAGCAAGAGTTTAAGGGGAGAATCCCCCTTATGACAAGTCTTATGGATCCCGCGTTTTGAGGCCTCTGCAGAAACAGGGATTTTTGCTGC
The DNA here is from genome assembly GCA_014220935.1 of Platorchestia sp. MABIK. Taxonomy (NCBI): domain Eukaryota; kingdom Metazoa; phylum Arthropoda; class Malacostraca; order Amphipoda; family Talitridae; genus Platorchestia; species Platorchestia sp. MABIK. The sequence continues at coordinate 20,972 of JACJUY010008595.1, read as the reverse complement.
TATAGGAAGTGTAAGAGGTCAGGTACATCCTGTGAAAAAATGAAGTTAGTGCGTTCGCTAGTTCGCCCGCTACGGGGGTTGGAAGAATGGGGGGAGGGGAAGGGGGAGTAGTATTTTATCATGTTACACCTCCCCTTTGGCATTTTCTTCACGGCGCAACGTTGCTATGTCATTTTCCATGTCTATCTATTATTGTAGAATGATTTCAGGGGTCTAGCCTGAACCAAAAATTTTTTTTAAATTTCATTTAAATTTGTTTACGTTTCTTTGTTTTGCCCATACTGAAAACCTCGGAAAGTGGGGTTTCAAAATACTTTTTCTCCAGCAGTCTTTGAGCTACAGTGATGATTTTAGTGTCATTGGATGTGGAAAAATAGGGGCTTTCCAAAAACTTTAATTGTTTTTCAAAATTTATTTTTGTTCAAAAGTTATGACGTCATAAATTCGTTTTTTCCCAAATCAAGTTCGCTCCCGAATTTTTCATCTTTTTTATTCAAAATTGAATATTTGGAGAGAAGCATTTAAATTTTTGGGAATTTACACGTTTTTCCGCATCCAATGATACCAAAATCATCACTGTAGCTCAAAAACTGTCGGACAAAAAGCATTTTGAACTCCCCCCCCCCCAAATTTCGTTTTCTTTGATTTCCTGTTTTTCTCAAAAAAATAGCATTTTTTCATAGATGATAAACGATTCTAAATTGCATTTTCTATCAGTGTACCAAATTTCATTGCTCTAGGTTCAATAACAAAAAAGTCCGGAAGGGGGATGCTCTCCTTAATAGTACCGGTTCAAGTCGCTATCGATCGAGGCTCTAGCCGCGCGTTTATAAGCACTGGAAGGCCATTGTCATCATGGATGAACTGTAATGATTGAATGTCATGGAAGCATTTTCTAAAAATGTCATTGAACATTAATATTTCATCCCTCAAAATTTATAAATCTGTGCTTCTTCTTATTTGCCAAACTCTAATAATCATGATGAGTCACTTAGTTATTTGACTGCAGATAGATTAGATCGGTTGTCGCCTTCTACTATGTACTTTTATACATAAAATACGATGAAATTCAACACCTCGTGCTCAGTTACAACTCCTTAGAAATTTGATTTTCCTTTTCGCTGTATCGGGGACACACGTTGCTATAAGTTCTCATTTCTCTAAGAATGTTCCCCAAAAATAAATTTGACTAGATGCCTGTTGCAACGGGTCACACTTAGCTTAGCACACTCATAAATAAAACACTGGTCATCTTATTGGATGGCTGACATGCCTGCCATAGCCCACACGCAGCTTTCAAAGACACAAACACCGTGAGGTGAGTTTGAACACTTTTATTTAAACAATGAGGTATGAGAATGAACTACATCCTGTATTCGGAAACGAGTAAAAGTACTTTAGCTAGTATATTACTAGTCCGCTGATATAAGTGATTTTAAATATCGTATTGTTGTTACTAACAGTACATGGCTTAATTTAGCTTTGTGTTATTTCCGAATGCAATGGGATAGAATTCTGTCTGTGTCATTCACGAAAGTAGATTGTGCACTGTGACAAGCATGTATACAGCAAGCCAACGAAGAAACGAGCAAAAAAGATGATCAGCGTTTGTAGAGAAAAGTTCAATTTCCATTTCCATGTCGAAGGTACATCAAATCTTCTAGCAATTTTCAGTGACAAATTTAAATTTTTGATGGTGTAATTTTTATAGAAATCCCACTTGTAGCATTGTGGATACAATTTGTTACAACTATTCATTATACAAACACCATTTCCCATTATCTACATCGCAAGTTTATTATCAAAATGTTTCATACTGACTTCTAATTTTTCTTTCACGCTAATAAAGATTATCATGCAATTACCATGTTTTAAAATGAGGTATACAAGCATCCTGACCCATAGCGTCAGGGTAATCGAACATATTCCATTGATCGATATAATGAATGTTGTATCCGTGTCACCAATGAAAAATCATTTATGCTGTAACCTATTTTAAAACTTCAATAAGTATTTTAATATTTAAAATTTTACCATCATGCCACGCTCTAGGAGAACTATGTCTATCAGGTAGGACAAAAAGTTCTGTCCGTTTTTTACTACTGTGATTTAGAGAGTAAAAACATATTAAGAAACATTCATTTATTCATCAACATATTCTCCATCATTAGTAACAACTTCGGAGCACCTACACCTTTTTTTGTTTTATATCCACATTCTTCCCAAATGTGACGACGAACTGCAAATTTAACAATGACGAACCATTGAATATTACAGGGAATAGAAATATAGAGACAGTGTCGCAAAAAATAGCAACAACGACAAATTATTGCGACACCCAGCAAAATGAATGACAGTGAAACTATACATCAGAACAAAGAAACAATGTGTAGTGACAGAGTCGGTTTATTGAAACAACGTTCAAAAAAGCTAACAATTAAACAAAAAATAGTAACGTGCGTATATATTATTGTATCAAATTAACAGTTTCTGACACAATTATTTTTACGCAACATGAACAGTAAAGTAGCCATTTAGCGTAGTACATAATGCATATTGAAACTTTGCATCCAAAATTATTGATAATTACAAAAAAAGATGAATATCATATGTGAGATATTGAAACTATGCAAAAAAAAATATCTTGTTGATTAAGGCTCTTGATCAAGAATGGGTGTAGTTGTCTGCCGCAATGGCTGGAGTGACAAAAGGCACGCACGTGACAATGACATGCCAGAGAACCTCCTCCCAGTGCTGACGCAGTGACTTTCCTGCTCTGCGCGCTGCCGCCACAATGCATGTTTCCGCGATGCCATTCAGATGGTGCAACTGTGGCATCAGAGACGTAGGGCTTGCGGTCGAAAGGGACACGAAGAGTTCTATTGAGATCCTTGACGGTAATGGTTGGAGTAGCTTCAATCAACATCACAAGAAAATCCAGGCTCTCAATATCTATCATCTTCTAGCAACCCCAAGTCTTGCTCAGGCAAAAACAGATTATCGTTGTTGGTAGGACCTAACAATGGAATAAGCAGTAGTTCGCTTCACTCCCAGTTCTTGAACAGTAATACATGTCACACTTGAACCGGCCGGGTCAGAGTTGTTCTGGAAAATTCCATTTCTTCCCGGTCAGTGCATCATTCACTGACCGGGATGTAATGGAACTTAGCCCCATATTATTGTCGGGTGGCATTCACAATCTCGAAAGTCAAAATCCCGAATGTCAATATCCGGAATATCTAAATCCCGAAAATCAAAATATCGAATGTCCTGTTCAGTTAAAAACATCTTATTTATTCCAAATTTAAATACGAGCTGTCTTGGAGAATTTTCATCAATTATTTTCAATTCTTCACTACACCAATTCGTAACACACACCATCAATTCGGGTCGACGCTTCCACTGCCAAATATGGTCGGGAATTAGATCCTCGGGATTTTGACTATCAGGATTTTGACATTTGGGATTTTGAGGTGGACCCATTATTTTCAAGTTTTATTGAGTGAGGAAGTGCGGGAAAATGATTTCTCGGGTCAATAGAAGTTTAAAAGATGTTGTTACAACTTATGACTTTTCGTTTCTATTTTTTGCATCTGTTACATTATTTAGAACCTGTGATACTGGCTATATGAAGCATTGTTACAAGATTTGATTATTTGTTAAAGAAAATGAACGTCTGTTGCAACATTCTGAGAGTGTTGTACAATTTGAAGCAACGTTACATTTATTTGTCTTGGTCACCACATTTTGCATCTGTTATCAATTTTACAGCATCGTCGCTGGATTTGTACTGGATGTTGTTATATTTTGAGCAGCTGTTATTAGTTTTTATTCGGTGTTATATGATTGTGCAAACTGTTGCTATATTGTTTTGACGTGTGGTCATAAAACGAGAAAAGGTGTACTAAACCAATTTTTCAAAGCCTCGGTCATAGAAATCTTTAGTTTTTGAATCAAAACAGACATGTAATTCATTTTCAATGTTGTTTTTGCCTTTCAAAGGTTTTCTCCTTAAATGAATGTCGAAACTGCTAAATAGGTGGAAGTCTGAAGAAGCCATATCTGGAGAATAGGGCGGATACCTTAGTGTCTCATTTCAGCGTTTCAATTGTGTCCAAAGTCATTCGTGCTGTGCGTGGACGGGCTTAGAGGTGCTGAAAGATACCGTCCTGTCGATTGCCAGAGCTGGGCTCTTCTTTTTAAAGCGTTATTTACTCTTTCTTACTGTTGACAGAATAGTTCTGCCGTGATTGTTTGGTCGCTTACAAGTAGCTCGAAGTAAATAATTCCTCTCATATCCCATCAAACACACAACAAAATCTTTTTTCGAATGGAGTCCTGGTTTTGGTTGTGATTGCGGTTTCGCATGTCGATCAGGCCATTGATGTTGACGTTTAACATCGCTGCACATAATCCCCTTTTCATCTCCGATGAAACATTTGCATGTAATCTTCATTACACCAATTTAAGTAACAGGGGTGCACACTCAAAATAGCCGAGGAGCAACAAAATTCGCAATCCCAAATACCGACGAAAAATGTATCAATTTGTGTACTCTCAATTTAAAGTGCAAATTTGTTTTATCACATGGACTTCATCTGTCCAAGTTGAGCCAAGTTTCAGCGTGCTCACCGTGAATCATACATCACCGTTTTGTTAGATGCTGTCAAAAAGAAATAGCAAATTATTTCAAAGACATCTACATTTCCTGCGCTTTGCCAGCCATTTCGAACTTCATTACACAAGTAATGCTGAGTTTATTGCTAAGATTGAAAAAAATACATAATAATCTTGAAATAAGGCAATGAATTGTTAGCAATAATGGGTCATAAACATTTGCAAACGATGATTAGTGCAGGGAAGGAATTCAGAGCAGAATAAATGATAGAAAAACGAAAGAAAAAGTGTAGAAAGGACGTTACCACTGTTGACTTCAAAGTGCGGAGTTTTAAACTTTTTGTTTTAATTCAATTAAATTAAACTTTTGTAGATTTCACTTTTGCAGATTTTAGGGCGTAGAAGAGATATATGCCTCTTGTATGAGAATAAAATGTATTTTGTCTAATCGATATTGAGGCTTATTTTATTAGCTTTACGTTTCATTGAAACCTTTTGGAGCTCGTTATTAACACTCTTCGCAATCAGAGAGAGATTTTGATTAGAAAGGATCGCAGAAGGCATGCTTTCAACGGCAAAAATTTTGAATTTAAAAATTGATGAAGATTTAATGATATTGTTGATAAATATTAAAAATAGGGGAGGCCAAGAAAAAGAAAGAAAGAAAAACAGTTTAAATACAATAAAGTCAAACATGAAATGTTTAACATTGGTTTTTCAAATATCTTAACATTAACATCCGTTGATAATTACACATCGGTATCGCAATACCCACGTAAAATGTCAAAACAAAGAATGATTGACAGAAAAGCACAATAAAAATGAGTTCCTCTTGTTGCGTAATCTGATTTTGACGGTGCATGTAAATATGAGTAACAAAGAAACCATAATCCTCGTAACGCATAGTTACAAAACACTCGTTAGTGCGCACTTGTGTGGAAATAAAAACGAAAAACGCATTCAAAAACCTTAACACAAAGATCCCTAATTGCTATTCACACATGGTTATCGTAATACCCATGTTAATTGTCGAAACAAAGGATTCGGAGGAAAGCATAAAAAAATGCGTTTCCATCTTTGCGGTAGTCCGATTTTGGTACCGCATTTAAATACAAGTGACTAAGAAAACATAACCTATGAGACGCAGTGCTGAAAACCTTATCGTTAATGAGTAATAATATTGAAATTCGGGCAGACAGACATATGAACTAGTGATACGATCATGAGGGATTGATGTTAAAAGAAAAATGGACAGATTTGATTTATTTTGCGACCAAAACTATGAGGTCGACATTCGGGACTTACGAGAATTTTTCAATCTAACGTATCAATTAGTACGCCAAATGATGAGTTTGGAGAGAATATAATATTCACCATAACAAAATTTATGACATTTCCTGCTTAGGCTAATAGTACTGGTGCAAAAGAGTTCACCGGAGTCAAAGATATGAAAATGATTGTTGGACAATGCTAGCCGTAACAATTTCAATATTGCTGGAATGGTACAAAAAGCTAACCACCTAAAATAGTGTTGTCATAATGTACTCACGAGCGTAAGAACGTAAAAATTGCCACACAAGTAACATGAACAATTTAAGACTAGAATAAGAAAATGAAAAAATGATGTTCTATAAAGATGTTACGAACGTCGAAACCGTGGTATTTTAAAATGTTTTAATTAGAACGAAAAAAAGGTAAGATACATTTACATCCTTCTTTTCTTGGTGTTAATTAATTTGATTTTGAAAAGGCAAATAAATACGAGTCACAAAGAAAACATAATCCTTGTTACACAGTTGAAAACACTCTCGTTAGGGTGCACTTGTAATGGAATATGAGCAAACGAGCACAGGAATTAGTAGAATGAGGGATTAAGGTTGAAAATAAAACAGGTAGATCCACATTCATTAGCGTCTCAGACTATGAGGTTGACAGTAAAGGAAATTTTACATTGTGTTGCATCAACTAGTAAGCTGAATAACCAGCTCTGATAGAATGAAATATTTTACAATAACACAAAATTTAAATTTCCTATGCTACTAACATTGGCATAAAAAACTTCACCGGATTCAAATACATGCGAAGGATCGTTGTACAGTGCTAACCATAACATTTGCAACATTGCTGGGTGTCAGGGCATGCTGGATCGGCATAGATTAGGTGGCAGGTCAGAAAACTGATGTTTACTGTTTAACTTAATAGTATGAATAACATTTATTTGAGCATTAATTTTACATGTTAAAGAGAATATCGATGAATGAAGAAGAGAGAACTCTAATTTTTAAAGCACACAAATAAGCGGGGTTTTAGAATGACTTATTAACAGCTGGACCCGGAGAGTCGGGCCAGTACCAAAATTACACTAGAGCAGTTATATTACAGCAGTTCTGAATTTGCGATGTGGGTAAAGGCGCATTCGCAACGATCTGGCCTGTTGGACAGATAAACAGGAACCATTCTTAAAAGACATCAAATACGGCTGGCGAAAGAGTGAAATGTCGAAAAAAATTAATCAACTAGGACATAATACAATTTCACGGAGTATTTTAACAACAGATAGATCACAATGGTACATTGTACAATTTCATTTATATTCACCTGGAGTGCAGGGCGGCAAGCGTATGCGCCACAACGTTACGTGCTCCGAGGTAGAGAGATAGAAGTAGAATTTTATTAGAAGAATGTCGGAACGATGTCCTTACAAACACGATATGAGAATGAGCTGTTTGCTGGGTCTCACATCTATTGTACTAAAATTCGGTTGCTTCTGAATTATCTCAAAAGATAAGCAAACCCCTCATCATTCGATTTTGTCACAATGATATAACAGGCCCACTTCCCTCTATGTTGCCAAGACAAATTAGAATTCATAAGAGACATTACCCTTACTGCTTGCTTCATTGTCTGGTTGTCCGGTCACGTTTCTCTCTCAACTGCTCTGTAATATAGTAGCGAGTACCATCAGTCATCCAATGCTAATGTGAAATACGTTGGCTAGCATGCCTACTTATCAGCTATTGCATTTAGGAAGAGGAAGATGATGACGAGTTGTTAGAGCATCTAATCATGAAATATCATTAATGAAACTGAACGTGCCGGGACGAAGGAATGCTCTGAAAATATGATAATATTGAAATACTCAGCACGCTTACCGAATGAATTATTATACTCACTTGAATAACGTACAGCAAGGCTGAAGGCCGGATTTTCTACATACATATCTTACTACAGTGATTCTTGAAAAAAAAGAGTATATTTGACTGATGTTAAGAATTTGGAGCCTGCGTCCAACACTTTTAAAACTCGTGTTGCAAAATGACCTAAAGTATTGGATTTTAACAAATGATCTTGTATCGGTGCCATAAAAATGACCTAAAATTACAGAAAAGAAGGAAAAGAAAAAACTTTTTGTAACTGTTTTTTTTTACAATCTCAACAGAACAGAACCTGTTGTTTATGGGCAGAACAATTGAATTACGATCAAAGTGTGTTCAATCTAAAAATTGTTTCTGCATTTTAATACAAACTTCAACGTCTCAAGATTGATTTAATTTCAGTCGATGTGAATGTCCGGACTTGAGTTTGAAGTTACTGTGTGCGAGCTGCTTGGCTTTTTGACTTGTAGAGAATCCAGTTTGCAGATTTTTCTTCTCGTGTTTCAATAGTGACTTTAATATATTTTTTTTAGCATAGATTGCAAACTACGAAAATTTTGAAACGTTTCCGAGTGAATACGCCCATTTTTTTATTGGTTATCTTCGGTATAAAGCGAGTGAGCTTACCAAGAAATGAACCAATTAGTTTTGTCACTTTCATACACATATATATGTGTTAACATAACTTAATTACTTCCACACATACACACACATTCTCTCTCTCTCCCTCTCTCTCTCTCACACACACACACACACACACACACTCAGTTTCATACATACACACACATACTCACACGCACACATTCATAATTCATGTCTGCAATGGAATCATTGATGGTTTCTGTGTGTGTGTGTGTTCGTGCGCGTATGTGTCCCCTAAATCGTTGCCCAGACATGTGTATTTGAAATAAGTTTTACATTAATGAGCAGTTGTCCTGCGGTTCTTATACGCAATTGTTTATCCCAAATTTTTCAGTATCATTCACTATTGTGCAATGGTTGACCTGCCCAACAAATGCAAGTAAGTAAATCGTCAGTCGTTCAACCCCTAGAATTGCTCTCCTTTGTCATCACGGAATATCTACTAAGGACGTATAAGATCATCGAAGACAGTATTTTGAAAAATCACTAGTACCTTATTCTTATGTACCCGTTTTCTTGGAATAATACTGGTTCAATATATTTCCCATGTTTTCTGTGAGGAAATAGAGCATTAAGAGGTCGAACGCGGTCAATGAAAAGTTTCTAACTCAGTAAGAACTGTTTTATAAATTGCTACAGATAATGAAGTTATAATTTAGACGTTTTCTTCTAAATTGGCGACGTTTCGTTAAAATAAAGAATTCAAGTCATATGAACAACATTGATTCAAAAGGTACAAAATGAGGGAAGCTCATTTCATTTGGTTTTACTTGTACCAAAACAAATTTAATGAATGATTTTGAAAATGACTCTGACAGATTGTTAGGTGAAGTTAATCATACAAACTCTTAAACAATTGATTTCGAACAATGTTCATCATTGATCCCAATTCTTTTTCAACTGTTTTGCAAAATCTAATTTAAGGTACTTCATTTTTTCCCATTTTAAAATAAATGAATGACATTAATGTAAGGCCATGAATGTTTCAAAAACTAGTTTTTAAATTAGCTTAGAGACTGTTTTCCTGCACAGGTCTCAAAATTTAACTTCGGTTTGCCTGAAGACGCGATTTTCTTGGTCAGCATTTTGTACTGGTTTTTCATTTTGAATAACTGCTGGTTTTTATTAAGCAGATCTAAAGTTCTCAGAGCGGAAGAAAATTTAGAATTATTAATTTCTCATGATTGTGCAGGTACAGGGTGAGAGTTATTTGAGAATATGTCGCTGTAGTTCATTACACACTCCAGTCATTTGTATTTTTTTAATGTAAATAACCCATTCAGTGTAAGATATTAACAGAAGAAATTAAAACCATGCAGTCATAGTTGTTTTAACTACAAAACCTAACGATTCAGAAATCAGTAACTTTTTACTTGTTGCCAGATAAATTGTTCGCCAGGTTCGGTTCGATTTAAAAGCTGATATTCACAGGTGAATTGAACAAGAATTTAAAAATGCATGGGCAGAAAAATACTTCAACTTTCTCGATTAAGTGTTCGAAATCTTCCTAAAGCAACATTTTTGTCCCAACTGAAAGCTCTCTGCTTTATATTTTGTCTCTCCCGAGAATCAGTTTTTCATCTTAGCCTGGCGGATGTGATATTTCACAAATTTTTAATTCGAGAGGAGCGAACCAACATTTCCTACAATGAATATTCAGTGAGTTGTGGACGCTTACTGAAAACTAGGTAATGGCGCAGTGAATGAATTTAAAACACGGGCATTTATGTTTTTCCTTCATTTAACCTTTGCAACAATCTTCGCATGCAACATCAAATTTGTTCTTCAATTTTTAAAAAATTCCCGAAAAGAGCTACAAGAAAACTAAAGTGATTGATTTGCCTACCAGAATTCAAAATTATCTAATCTTAGGTCACACCTGCTTGTCGAATTCGGTGCAAGTGTGCAACCCTCCCTCCGCTCCGGTCACGATTTGGAAGGTAATTGCCGTTAAATTGCCAAGGACTTTTTTTTTCTTCCTTAGAATAAATTTCCAATTCGTTGACTCCAGTGTGTGAGTAAAAAATTTACTGTTGAGGTAGAACGACTCCAAAGTTGCGAAAAATTGCATAATTTCGTCCATCTTGCTATTGGCGGTAAGTCTCCTAGAAGCGAGAACAGTGCCAGCTCTAATACTATTTTGTAAAGGCTATAGTGAGCACATTAAGATAGTTCTGTGCTCTGGAAGCCAGATATTTACGTTTATCCACGATATCCATGTTTGATACTTCTTCACATCATCGGTTGTTCAAACCGTGTAATCGGTTATTCATTAGAAAACTTCGGCAACAACCATTCGTTTGAGTTTCGACATTTCAACTTTCAGTATCAGACAGTGTTAACTTGCATCAACAAAGGAATGATTTAAAAAAATGAAAGCCATTACGAGTATTCACAAGCCTTCATACCCAGACTGACTAACTGCTCCAAAATTGTATTTCTGATGTTTCCCTGTGTTTTCGAACGCATGACCTGATTGCAACCTCGCATAATTGAGAAATAATTGAATCTGAGTAACTTTCCGAAATTTTACTCACACAAATGACACTCTAACACACAATCGTGATGCAGAGAACTCATAATTACAATTTAATCTACGTTAATCAATGTCTCAGCTGAAGTCCTGTTATTAGCCAGGCAATTTACAATCTTTCATGATTACTAGCATCAGCTACAGAAATATAAAATTTCTGCACCGCAGACTTTGTGGCAACTATTACTAATATTTTAAAATCAAGACACGTTCAAAATGACAACCTTACATGCACGATTGCCTGTAATACGCAAAACTTTTCAAACATCTCATTCCTTATATAGACGCTTATTCCATTTATAATTATTCCAATATGAGTTTTCAATTTGAATGCTGGATGCCAAGTTTGCATCCTAATTAATTTTCAAGTAAAGCAAATTTTGCTACGGATTTTTTATAACCATAACCCATTATTACCGTAACCGTTACCCCTTCCACTCCCATTACGATACAGATGAGGTTCTCTCTTCACAAACACCTTCCACCTGCAAGTAATAATTGCAATGTTTTATTATTCCCGTTTTGTTTTTGAATTCATAATCAAAGTCTATCTTTCAGCTCACATTTTTTGCGTAAAATATTTCACTATTTATATATATCCTCATGACAGAAAGGTTCAAAAAATATAACATAATCGTGATGAAAATTTTCAAATAATTTCTTTCAAACTCACCCGTAACCATTCCACGCGTCAGAAAACTATCCTCCAATCAATTTAAATTATAAGGAATTGTAACCCACTCCTCTATAGGGTAATCTGTAGAACAGTGATTAAACTGAATTGATCCCGAAATATTCCATTCTTTCCTATCAATTTAGGAACAACGCGTATTCAACTGCTGGATTCATTGTAGAGCTCATTCTCCTCCAATTACGAATATGACCCACCTTTTAAATGCTTGACTTTTTGAAATGTTTTTTAAAATAAACAACATGATTAAATACTGAAATTTGGATGATGTTTCTACTTGCGAAGTATCATTGCCAGTGAGATCGTTCATATTATTGATTTTTATTTCCCCGGTATTGAGCATAGTTAAATTTACTTTAACATGATTTCCGCGAGACGATCTCACCGTTGGTTATGATCGAGATTAACCTTTCTTATAAACGCACCTACGGTATTTCACGAACCTTCCTTTTTGATTGTTGCGCTAAAACTGCCCCATTTCGTGCAATTTTTTTAGGTTAATAGTTGATTCTCCTACTTATAGATGCTTCTCTAATTTTGATTAAATGGGGAAATTTTCTTCCTCGGATTCTACCCTATAGTAGTCCTATAAGCGTGGTTTTTAATAGGTACTTGCCGTTTTTAGTGAAATTTCCTCCCCCTTCCGCAACACGTATTGCTTTAAAGAAATTTATTTCACTTTATTATTCTAACTCAATTTAATTCAGAGACATATTAACAGCCCTGCCCCTTAGCTAGGGTAGGGGGAAAACAAACATTTGTTTGTGCCTTTCTAGGCCTGCTGGGTGGGCGGGGAGGGGCTTGTTTAAAGTTTTTTCCTTGTGCGAGACAATAATCCAACGCTCGATCTCCTATTCCACCACGTGGTCTCGGTTCATGCAGGTTGCCAAATTTATACCAAAAATGCATAAATCTTACTTGTAACAGTATTCTTTGTACAATAACGTCCTTATCTGATTTTATCCCTCATTACTTTCGTTACATATCCCATCACCTTTCGTTAAAAATGATTCGTTTGAAACGTTGACAGTACTGTCACAAAAAAAATGGAAAAAAAAAGTTTGCTGTGTTGCCTGAAATTGTTGCATAGAAAGCTCCAATACGTTTTTTGGTAATATTTTATCGAATTGGCATTGAGAGGATGCGAAGAGTTACCAAAAACAAATTTTTCATTATACTGATTTTGCTGATTTTACAATAATCATACCCTGAAATGGTGTTCCACACTGATAGCATATCAGGTAAAGTATAAAGCTGAAGATACAACTTAATTCCGGTTTTCAAGGTGTAGATAGAAACACTGTAGAGACAAAATGAAGAGGAAGGTTAACGTCACTCATTCGCCTGAGACAGTCATATGTGTACACTACAAGTGCATTGACATCTTTGTCATCTTGACTTGTTAACAAATTTCGCAGTGATAATTCAATGTTCCTTTAGTGCTTGAATCTCATATATAGTGTTTTTCTCAGTAACTTAAGAAAGTAATAAAAAACTGAAATCCAGTAACAGTAAAATTCAAATTTAAAAACCTCATTCGTTGGTGTTATCAGTAAATTCAGCTGACGCTGAAGAAGTATCATTTTTCTGTTTAAATCATTTTAAATTTTCGGGGTAAAATTATTATTTTGCTAAGCTAGTTTGATAGTTTGAGAGGACTTGTGAAGTAACACCACACTAATGGGGTTTTCGATTTAGTGCATCGAACTATTTTTATCCTCGTAAGTTTGAAGACATATATCGATTTGAATTGATTGATTCAAAATATAATCGGCTAGAAATGCCTGTCTTTGTTTCGAAAATACAGTAGCTCCGGTTTTGCAACGGTATTTTCTCTTCGAACAGTGTTTCATTCAATAAATGAAACAAAATCAATAGAAGAACCAAAGTTATAGAGAACATTTATTCAAGTAAACGTTTCGGAATGAAATTATTCCATCATCAGTGCTGAAAGAAATAAAAAATTAATTCAGTCATGAATAAGACGCTTAAGGCCTGAATAGAAATACGAAGCAAAAACTCAAAAAAATTAAAAATAAATCCTTTTCTAACGACTGAAGCACCATACATAAGCGTATAGGCAATACACACAGTACATACAGGCATACCCAACCATACATACACAACACACTCACACATACACACACATATATATATATACATACACATACACACACTTCATGCACACACACTAAGCACACCTCAACATACCGCAAGTTAGGAAGTAGGGGCTACAAATCATTTTGTCGCGCTGAAATCGTCATTTATTGAAGGTTTATTCCTGAATATTTAATGAGATTCTAGAACACGGAGGTGTTGTTGTACAATATAACCGTTATGCAGTAAAATTGTACTACCAGGGCCAGGCAGATTCAGTGGTATTGTCATTTGCGACGTGACCTTCTGTCGGTCGCACACATAGAAGTAGATTTCCAGCAGTGTTGGGCAGTTGCGCCGCAATAAGTTGCGGCCGCAATTGCGATCGCCACTTTTTCTGTTGCGGTTGCGGTTGCGCAGCAACAATTTTTGGAAAGTTGCGAATCTGTTGCGATCGCAACGATTTTCGACGTGTCAGGCCGCAACTCGCAACCGCAGCATCACGATGGTAATTTAATTTCTAGAATAACTTCAATAGAGTTTAATACGTGTTTCATACTCGTTTGAAACTAAAGCTTACAGGGTACAACCCGTCTGGCAACTGTTTATTATTAGCATTAGGTGATACACATACACTTGGCGTACAGTAGATAAGTATATTTTATGTGACTCATTATATAACCTTCAAGTGAATTTATCGCTTCGTTCATCCATTTTAACTCGCCAATCCCATCGAGCGCTGCGGTCGAACGACTTTTCTCCTTGGGCAAAGAAATTTTGAGACCACGACGTGCTCGGCTTTTAGATAAACATTTTGAAATGTTAACATTTTTGAAAGACAACGTTGATCGTCATTACAGCACATTGACATTGTCATATTGAGATCATGAACCAGTATTAAATCTTAACAGAGGAACAACAAAAAGCAGAGGAATATCATATATTACAGGAGCATTTGTATGTTTTTTTTCTTTATCCGTCATATAGGCTGTTCAAATGCTCTGCACTTTTCTGTTTTCTATTTTTTTTGCTATATATGCGGAACTATTACGAAAATATAGCTACTATCTAGGTCCTTTTCTAACATTATTATTAGAAAATGAAATTCATTTTATTGTTCATGCTGTATTTACATATGAAACGTTTCTTTCTTTCCCCTTTTTTGCAATATACATACGGAACTCCAATGAAAATATAGCTACTAGCTAGGTACCTTTTCAACCTTTTTATTAACAGAAAATGGAATTCGCTCTATTGTTCATGCTATTTTTACCAATGAAACGTTTCTTTCAGTATCTTGATATTTCATTCAATATCAAGATACTGAAAGATCGCCCACACATTTACTCGATCAATTAATTTTTTTAGTAAAACAATGCATTTTTTGAATATCTTAATATTATTTTATACATAGCAATATTTACGTAAAATAAATTGAACGATATTTAATAAAAAATATATTTAATAATTAAAAATTTGCGGTTGCGAGTTGCGGTTGCGATCGCAACTTTGGTTTTTTTCAAAGTTGTTGTTGCGGTTGCGTCGCGACTTTTTTTGTGGTGTTGCGTTTGCGGTTGCGCCGGAACATTTTAAAAGTTGCGTGCCCAACACTGATTTCCAGTCTCTCTGCTCAAAAAACGGGAGTTCACGCCCAACCATCAGCACCTTAGCATTCTACTTGACCTCTGTGCTTTCTTCAGTTGACCCCTTTTGGCCATTGTCAAGACTGTGTAGCATCACCATGGCTGAGTAAGAGGCGGTGGCTCCTTGGGCTGGCAGCTGCGGCGGGCGCCGCGACTGCATGCTTTCGCACTCTGCCGAGGATAGGTGAGACGGTGCTGCCGTGTCGCATAGGTTTCTCAGCTGCGGGCATCGAGAGCTACCATGAGCTGTTGGCCGCCTCGACAACATCGCACCGATGGGTGCCATCGATGGCATTGCACCGATTGCATCCTCGTAGACTTCCTGCAGACCATCGCAGTGGAGACTAAGGAATCAGTTCGCTTACGAGGTGGGTCGCAGTGACATATAGCGCTGTGAACGGTCGACCCTTCGTAGCGAATCCTCCATCCTAAAACGATGTCGGTTCCCCACTCTATCCTTACTATAAATTCAGTGTTGGTTGGTGCGGGCTTTAGGTCTCTATAGAGGGAAGCGATTGAGCTGGGGTAACTTATTGATAATTTATGAATGTGAAACTATTGCTAACTTATTGCTAATTTATGAATGTAACACTATTGCTAACTGTTGCTAACTTATTGCTCATCTGTTTTTGTAAGTATTGCTAAATTATTACCAATCTCTTAAGTGTAAGAATTGCTAAAATATTGCTGGTATATTGCTATTCTTCTAATTTAGGAAATGCTTGAAAAATTCTTAAATTAAACATCTTTTTTGCTAATCTCACGAAACTAACCTATAATAGGATAATGAGCTTGGCTTTCAGCTCACACCCATCCGCTACCTTGGGATCCTTGTTAACCAACTTATTTGTTTGCAGCCCGATCTCTGCCTTCCAATTCGTGTATACCGGTGGGTCAGCCGTGGTCTTGCGCTACCAAACCTCATGGGTTGGTCCTCCACTACTGGCGAGGGGCGGTTGTGCTACCGGTGTAAAATAATAACTAAACAGGAAAAAACAGTAAAATTGTATTGCACTGGTGCAATACTTTCCTTCACCCGCAGTCATTTTCGATGGTTGTTCATTAAAGGCTTTGCATAGGATTGAAAAATTGGACATTTTAAAAGGGTGATTAGAGAACTGTTGCAATGGTTTCTAATGGCGGGATGGGGGGGACAAGCAAATGGGTGGCCAGTAATATACACAGCAACTTTCCAGGCACTTATCCTGTCGCTCTTTCCTGTTAAAAAAGACGATATCTTAAAGGTATTTTCATAATAAACAGAACTGTCAACCGCTGTAAAAAAAGGTTCGCACAAGGACTAGAAATTCTCTTTGAAATTCACTGTTCAGGTAACCTAAGAAAGGAAGGCCAATAAATATTTCCTGTTTTGGTGCGGTCAAAGTTACAGGAGAGGGGAAATTTATTATCGAGAAATTTTCTGACTATTAGATTAACAAGATATTTTGAATAATCATTACGCGCAAACATTTTTCGCAGATATTCTAATTCATTGGGTAATATTTGGTACGTGCTTGAGACGCAACAGGCCCTATGCAATAAAGTTTTTACACACGATTTTATGTAACCTTTGTAGACACAGCTAAAATAATTTGTACAACGACCGGCAAATGTGGGCTTCCTATAAACTGAAGAGATGAACGTGGCCTGCCGTTCAAAGGTTATCTAAACAGTGAATTTCAAAGAGAGTTTCTAGTCCATGCGCGAACCTTTTTCACAGCGGTTGACGTTCTGGTTTATTATTAGAATTCCCTTTAGAAATCGTCTTTTTTAACAGGAAAGAGCGACAGGATGAGTGCCAGGAAAGTTGCTGTGTATATGTGTGTGTTTGTGATGGCTGCCAGCAATCGTACGTTGGAAGTACTACCCTCCAACTATTTATCCGTCACAGCCAACATTCAGAATTTTCTCATATTACTAGCCACCCATTTGGTTGTCCCCCCCATCCCGCCATTAGAAACCATTGCAACAGTTCTCTAATCACCCTTTCAAAATGTCCAATTTTTCAATCCTATGCAAAGCCTTTGACGAACAAGACCTCCGTATTCTACAATTTCTCTATGTTTTCACGAATAAACTTTCACTAAATAGCGGTTTAAGCGCTACAAAATAATTTGTAGGCTCCACTTTCTAACTTGCGGTATGTTGAGATGTGCTTAGTGTGTGTGTGTATATATATACATGTGTAGGTGTGAGTGTGTTGTGTATGTATTGTTGTGTACGCCTGTATGTACTGTGTGTATTGCCTATACGCTTATGTATGGTGTTTTAGTCGTTAGAAAAGGATTTAATTTTTAAATTTTTGAGCGTTTGCTTTGTATTTCTACTCAGGCCTTAAGCGTCTTATTCATGACTGAAAATATTTTTTATTTCTTCCAGCACTGATGATGTGAAAATTTTATTCGGAAACGTTTGCTTGAATAAATGTTCATAACGTTGGTTCTTCTATTTATATTGAAAATAAGATTCCCTAAGAATCACCCTATAGGTACTACTAAATGAAACATCTTTTTATTATTATACGTGAGGCTTGATTGACGTTCTATAAACTAGAAATGAAAAGGAATTTTATTCATGAATTTGAATGAATCTGGTAATATTTTATACTCTTTTGATGAGAAAATTTATATTTATATCAAGTCCTATAGAAAGTGATTTTACGAGGATGTATTACACACACAGGGTCTTCCATAGAAATCAGTGCTCATTTCCTTTCAATGCTTAAATTCTACGAACTGAAAGGTAAAGTAGAATTATAGTTTAAAATTTTAGAAATTTATTCAGCAAACTTCTAGAACAAAAGTTTTACATAAGATCGCCTTCACGCTTTCGAAAGCTGAATACCACGCGGATTGCTCCTGCCATTCCTAACGACTCCATGGCCAGTTTAATCCTTCGTGAGGCCTGAGACGCTGTTGCTGGACTTTGTACCAACTCTGGCATCAGTTTGTGATCATAAATGGTAATCCAACGGGTTCAGGTCTGGCGAGTTTGGGGCCATAATTATTTCTACCGGAATCCAGCACTGAACCTTTTGAGCAAGTTTGCGGTTTTGCTCAACATGTGCGAGGGAGCCCAGGCCTGTTGGAACGTGAACTTCTGATTTGAAGCCTTGGCCTTCATCATTAGCATTATTTCTGTTTGTAAGACGTTGCAGTAGGATTCGACATTTACCTTTTCATTGTCGGCTAAAAGCTGGGAAAGACGTCACCCTCACTCAAAACCACGGAAAACATTACGAAGCTTGCTGGTTTCATCATGGTCATCGTAGATTGATCTTTAGTGTTCTCAGAGGCAATCCAACGATTGTTTTACCTGTTACAAGCTCCATCAACAATAAAAATCTCCGCATTAGAAAAGAACTTGGTGGTCGGCCCGATAGTTTTTAACCAGTTTAAAAGTTTCCTGCACCTCTCCCAACGAACTTCTTTCATCTTATTAGTTAAGAAATGCTTCCTCATCTCTCTGTGACTTGTTGAGAGGCCGACATGCCTCTTCATAGCCAATGTCGTCAATGAGACGTTTAGATAATGAGATTATGAGACGCCTTAACGTTTCTTTGCTGATTGCATATTTTAACTGAATCAGTAAACCTGTAAGAATTCAACATGTACTATGTTTCTTCTATTTTACCAAAAATTTACCAACTTGAAAGAGTATTATAATTATCTAATATCCTTTGACTGCATCGATCTTGATTTCGTGACAAACCAATATTTATCATTGATGTTTATTCGGATGTCAGGTGTCGGGGGTCTCCTAGTTTCGAATGTAGAAATTACCCGCATTAATTTCTTTTCTCGTAAAATAAAGAGAAGAACCAATGTGAAAGGGACAATTCTTTTAATGGCAAACTTTAAGGAATCTCTGATTCCATCATCAGTGCTGTTAAACAGAGTAAAAAACGATTATGAATAAATTGCGAAAAAGCTATAAGAAAATAATATCAACATACCCACATCGAATGAAAAATAGCTATGCCTAACCATTAAAACATATAAATAAAATTTCTCTCAAACATTCGAAGCCATACGTACACATGCACCTAAATTCTAACAGCAAACCAACACACAACAACATCTACACAAAGTAACAAGACTACACACACACACACATTCGAACACACTCCTATTCACACAGTTGGGGCAATATTTAATTTCATCGCACTTTGGTCATTATTTAACTGAGGTCTATGGGTAAACATAAACAAGAATTCTAAAATTGTCTGGGCAAATTCCTTTGTGGTTCTACAAAGTGTGGAGAAATTGGAACTTTTGGAAGGGTGGTTTGAACTATGGCAATGATCGCGGATAGCTAACTGGGAGGGAGATGAGTATGGACGGCCGGTTCTATGGGAGATACCAGAGTGTTGGCTGTGACGAATAAATTGCTGGAGTGCGGTACTTCCAACATAGGACTGCTGGCAGCAATCACACTGATACAAATATACACAACCACTTCTCAGTCCTGAGAAGTGGTTGTGTATATTTGTATAAATGTGATTGCTGCCTGTTGTGTTCTTACTTGTATTTTGAATAGATATACGTTAATTTTAGATATATACAGCGTGGTTGCTAAAAATGTATGCCTTTTAAAATTTCTATGACTTTTATCACAGACAGGATAGGGAAATAAAACTGGTATTATTAGAAAGAAGAAGAGTTTATTTTTCATTTTTATTTTACTGCGCTGGACCTACGTCTCAAATGTACTCTTTTAGAGTACTCAGTCTCAACACTTTCCGTAGTGCGTTCAGAAACTTTTCTTTCCGATCTTCCTTTATAATGTTTCTCACTTTAAACTAAGATTACCACTTTTGGAAGCTCCTCTGAATCGTTATTTTGTTAGGTTTGAATCGGTATTCCAAGAAGAATTTCCTTTGAGTCCTGACGATTTATCCAATTTTCGTCATTTCTTCGATGATGAACTTGCGTTGTTGAACAGTCATTTGGCCATGTTTGCTGCATGGTTACAAAAATCTTCTCTAATGCATCCTTGATGTACATTGAATTCTGTTCTTTCAGGTGTTTCATGTTATAGGTTCCTATTTCATATATTTGAAAAGTTAATGGAATTTTATAAATCATACATTTTTAGCAACCACCCTATACATTGAGTATAGATTTCAACTCTCCCACAACAACAGAAGCTCTGAGTTCTGTCACGAAAAAATGTCTCTTAACTTTTTTGTTATTTATTCATCGTTGGCTGACAAACAAGGCGTCAGTTCCTACACGTTGATGTTTTCAAATTCTGCAAGAAAACTCTTCCCATTGTTTGAATCAGGGTCTAAAAGACCGAAAAACTAAGTGAAAATTCTAAACAAATTATGCTATTTTTCGCCAGAGCTTAGTGGTATTCACGAAAATTAACACGCAAGGGTATACAGCACAAAATTGCGCGATCCATAAATAACATTACACAGAGCGCTTTGACCCAATTGAAAATCAAGGACGTATCACCGGTGGATTAAGGACGTTGTGGTCGATTATGTACGATTTATAGGCTGGTCGGCCTGCTCTGAGGTAACACTCCCTCTACGCGCTCCAAACTATGCGCGGTCGAGCACGGACGTGAAATTCATAGTTGGCCAT